>QXEO01002063.1:0-25893 GCA_007115705.1 Dactylis glomerata | reverse complement strand
CGGAGAGCACAACGCACCGCAGAGAGAGAGAGACACCAAGCTTTACCCAGGTTCAGGGCCCTGTGGTGAGGTAAAATCCCTACTTCCTGCCTTCTTGTATTACGATGTGATACCTCGCGAGGAGTACAAGGTCTTGGTTAAGAGCTCTAACTGGCCGGAGGTAGAAGAACCAACTTAGCCTAGCTAGGAGCCCAGAGATGAAGATCGGATCCCTTCTAAGGGGCGGCCTCCCCTCCTTTATAGCGCGAGGTCCTCCTTCCCCTTATCATCTTGGGGAAGGGGTTGCCACAAACGGCCAAGAGAGGGGACAGATGTTGTCTTGGGTCCTCGGTGGACGTAGTCTTCGTAGAGTAGTGGCGCGGTCCACAGGAGTGGGTGGAGGAGGCTGACGTCCTCCTCTGGCGCCCTACACCGTCCACCCTATTTTTAGGGGGGTGGCCAACAACCACTGTGCCGCTTTATGCAGGCACGGCAGAAGCTAGTCTCCCTCTTGTCGGGGTAGCGTGGACAGTACGTAGTCTTCCGTCCTTATCTTCTTGCTCAGCACGAAAACGTACTGAGCTGACGTGGATGTGGTACATCCCCTTACGAGAAACAGCTCGCGAGGAGGTCTTCTAGTCCTTAGCAGTTTTAGCTGTCGTTCTCCTCATGAGGCGCTCCTCATGAGGGTCTCTCCGTTGGGCTTCGGTCGTCGGTTTACCCTTGGGCCGAAGCTGGGCCATTGAAGGGGCCCAGAAGCAGGTGGATCGGGATACCCCGGTATCCAAACACCGACAAGCCTAGATTTAACAAATAGCTTAACACAGAAATATCATGTCTCCACTTTTTTGGATCGAGATGGTTCCATGTTAATCCCAACAAATATACCACCAGATCTACCATGAGGGGGCAAGCAATACCACATATAATCTAACCCTCCAGACAGATGTTTGACAAAATGGGCAGAAAAACTAGATCTACCCGTCTCTAGTAGAATGATAAAGTACAACTTATGCTTCCTAATAGTCTCACTAATGAACCAATGTTTAGCCGTATCTCCTAAACCTTCCGAGTTCCACCAAACCCCTTTCATTGGATCAAGTTATTTAACTATTGAATTCTAGAACTCCGTCTAACAGAAAGACGATTACCTTTTACTTAACCTTTTTAAAGTTCTTAATAGGCATAAGAAGATCCTCTTGATCATCATGCGCCCACTCACCATCAGCAATCAGATCAGCCGAAAGATTTGATGCGTTTTTTAAACTGAAGCTAGATGAATCAACCATATCCACAATATTTTTATTAGTAAAATACTAAATTCCTATAGTTTTCCAAATCCATAATGAGGCAATAGATTTTTTAGTTTATTAGAATATTCCCCCAAAGAATTCCTAGTTTAAAAGCTCTACCCTCAATGTCATCATCAGGAATATCAACAAAATTAAGATTCTTAATAAAACTCGTACCTTTGGTTGTAGATGATTCATGATGCTATGCAAGGAGCATAGCACGCTCGATCAGCGGTAGATCAGCATTCGGCTGTGCTTGAATGCGTGAACTTGATCGTAGCCTAAATTTGGACACCTCATGGTATCCCTCCATAGGCTACAATTAATCTCGTCCACCGTTGAAGACCCCTCGCAAGCCTGCGGTGTAATCAACCATGCGTGTAGAGACCGTACTGGTCTCACGACAACAGGTGACCACGGAGATGAAGACATCCTCGGCGAAAACTGCATGCATACAGTGGCCTCTCCCTATGTCACGGCAACCTCAAGTACTGCGGCAGCGTTCTGTGTCGTGGCAGTGGCTCCCAAGGCGAGGGCATGTGAACCAGGCTGGCTGCAACGCGAGTGAACTCCACCACAGCAAGGTCCCCGCGTGCACATCAGCGCGCAGCCCGGCAGTGCCTGTAAGACGTCAACTTTTGTAACCATGTTAATTAGAGTTTAGTAAGGCAAAATGAGGGTCAATAAAAACTTTTTGTGATTAATCAAACCCAATAAAGTTTTGTGCATGTTTGCCTTGATTGTTGTGTTAATCTTGTTTGTTAGAGTTGATTGCTCAATGAGATTGTGAGCCAACACAATTCTTGTGCTCTTATGATCATGTAATTTCAAATACTACAAGCTATTTTACCAAAATCATTATCTTTGCAACTTCCCTTATTTTCAAGTGGTTTGACTTTTCCTAAAACTAAAGAGCCAAGGTATATGTGAGACAGAAGCTTCTAAAACTAAGTATTTGTAAAATCTATAGGGATCTATACCTTGATATGATCCCACTATTTTTTTATCTATTATTTTACAAATAATTCACAAGTGTATTTCAAACCTTTGTTTCTTTCAAAAAGGCTTTAACAAAATTAGAGATGTTTTCTGTCTCCACTATTTTCTGGAGTTCAGGCAAGAGCTCTACTCCCTTATTTAAGACCCTTCTCAAAACCCTACCATGACATGATCATCATTGAGCATTTGTTCACAATTGCTTCTTGGAATGCTAGATTAGTTGCTAATGTTTGACTATGTGTGGTGAGTTGACCTTGTGTGATTATGTTTGACTTTATTTGCGTTGCTTGTCTATAGCAATGATCTACAGGTAGGTTTGTGGCCTAACCTATCTAAAACACATCAAATTATATAATTTCTAGTGAGGATATTCTTATACATTTTTAATTTTGTATTCCAAATAAAACCTATTTTGATGTTTTCCTCTCTATAAACCCTAAAACTCTATTTCTTATAAAGGGATTAGTTATTTTCAAGAACACAAGTTTACGAAAGGTTAGAAATGAGGTTCACTATTTATGAGCACTCATTTCATTTTAAAAATGTATTATATAAAAGTATTTCACAACATCTTTTCTTGTTTTTTTTTGAAAATAGAAGAAATGGGAAGAATACCTCATTGGTATTATTCTTGTCGCTAGAAATTATGGGAATATTACCCATGGTTATGCTAAACTTGCCTATGCTAAACTTTCCAATGCAAGTTAACAAAAGTAAAATCACACCTACTTGTTATGTGACCAACTCCATCTCAAAATAATCATGAAGTTTCCCTCATCCACTTTCTACCTCTTTGATCCCCTTTATTATCTAATACCAAGATCATAGTTAGAGCTAAAGTTAATCTTTCTTTTATTGAATTGGTTCCTATCCAATATCTCTAGATGAATTATTTTCGTCACAGCTTGATTGTGTTGTGATGAACTCTTAGAACCTTGCTAATAGTATAATAACCCCAAGCTTCATCTCTGAACATGTATGCATTGCCTTATGGCAATAAATAAAGTTTCAATCCTAAAGTTTCCCTCGAAGGTACTAAGAACCTCAAAACCCTATCTATTCCCTATTTTGGCTATGAGGCTATTTTAAAGTGTTACCAAACTATTTTGGATTTTTTCTCAAATAAAAATAGGAAATGTGGCTAATATGGTTTATCATATCATTTCCATCAAAAAATTATTTTTATCAAATTATCTTCTTTATTCGGTTACTAGCAAAAATGGCCGTGCGTTGCACCGGGAGAAACAAAATTGAAATGTTGCAGTGAATCATCCTTGATGACTCTTCCCTGTGACATCATCGACGAAACTGGTGTCATTTCTCCTATTCATGATGGACATAATTAATCCTAAAAAGATGACCTTGCAAGGCTCTCGGTACACTAACTTGTAATGATGATTGTCACCACCCTAAGTATTTTAAACTTGTTGCATGGTCTAATCTCACACTTTATTTCCCCGTATTTGTTATGATGGTTTGTCTAAGGTAGATTTGGTGTTGCGGAACAAAGACTGCTGATTAAAAGAAGCGATGCGCGAGATTTTAAAAATTAGCTTTTTGTTAGAAACCTTATCACACTTAAATTTTGGCTCAAAGTTGATATATCCGCCTAACTGTATTCCCGTGTGTCACCAGAAATTTTCTATAATATCGTCAGGGCCTTTTTTTTAATAGTTCTATTTAGTAACCTTGTGACCTGAAAAATTAAAACATATTTGAATTCTATATTTATCCATAACATAAGCACTACTTTGATACTCCCATTGTGTAGTACTTTATGAAATTTAACATTCAGAAAAAGTAATGAACAAATACATTAAAGATACTCAGACTGTGTAGTACTTTATGAAATTTAACATCTACAAAAAGCAATGAATAAATTCATTAAAGATACTCAGACTGTGTAGTACTTCATAAAATTTAACATCCACAAAAAGCATATAGGAGTAGCGTATGGACCGATTCCTCGTGGGCATGCCTTATGGGCTAACGCCAGACCTGATGGCGTCCTGCATCCTGCACATGGCTACACCGGCCTCCACCTTGAGCGCCTTCAGGGCCTCAATCGCCGCGTCGACGCCGACCTTGATGCAGGAGGGCTTCAGCGCCCGCACGGCCTCGTCTGCGCATCCATGGCCACCTGCCTCTCCGCCAGTGCCTGATGGAGCCTCTTCCTCCTGTGAGCTGCCGCCGCCGTTTCAAAGCCGCGCCATGCGTAGAGAGATGAGCTAACTGGATAAGGAGGCTCGCGAGTGTGGGGATGTAGTCCTGCGGGCACAGTTTTGTACCGAGGCTAGGAACAAAGGGGTTATATTTTTTTTAAAAATAACTAAGGGGTATACAAATAGTTTTCTAACTAGGTGGTGGCATTAGCCGTAATTTACATTAAAATTAGGGTTAAATAAAAATGGAAACGAACCGTCTTTAACTTACGAGTAGCAGCGGGGTAATAAATATTTTTTTGGGAGGTCCTTTATTATTATATTATGGAAAATGAGATGGTATCCCTGGGTGTACGTACTCTCACGTTCGATATACCACATAGATGAGTCAATTATACCTATTTATAATTTTTAATATACTTCATTAGTTAATACTAGATACCTCAAAGTGAGTTTTATGAAAAATTTCATTTGAGTCTATATACCTCATATTATTTGCGTACTAGGTCGCTAGATGACACGCCGCTTCCTTGGTCGCTAGATTATTGGTTCAAATATTGTAGAATAATATAATACTGCATAAGTGATGATATGGAGGCACTATTCAAATCAAATAAGGTAAAAGTGCTATAAGTGATGATATGGAGGCACTATTCAAATAAGGTAAAAATGCTACCATAGCAGTATGGTTTAGATATTTTTTGCAGCGCCCATATGTGATCGTTATGCGATGAAAAAAAAGGATAGTATGAATTAAAATCACCAGATGATCATTGGTCAATTGGAAAAAGAGGACAATATACCTACATCAGCTGAAGTGTCCGAAGCAAGGACAGTGCGCCCCGATTGAATAGGTGGCGGACGACAAAGCAAGTTTTTCCTAGAGATGGCATAGAGAAGGTAGTGTAGTATTTTCGACGACTAAAAGAGACGGCAAATGATGAAGTATTTTTGTTTTCAGAGTCTCTATAGAAGATATTAGTATTTTCTCCAGTTGAAAGAGATGGTGGGTGATAGAGTAAGTATAATTTTTGAAGATATCATAGAAGTAGGTAGTAGTATTTTCTAGATAAAAAAGGAAAAAGATGGTGGAGTAAGTATATTTTTCCTGATGGTACTGTAGAAAAAATGGAAGTATTTTCCTCAAGTAAAAGAGCCGGCGAATATAGAAGTTTAGTTATTTGTGAAAATGATTCATGCACCGGTGAAAATTTTCTGTTGGAGAGTTACGCGTCATCAAAGAATTAATATAGGATAATTACCGCTGAAGAATTATCGCAAATATTTACTACCAGAACTTACAACTGAGAAATACCATTGTTGATCAAAACTTGTGGTCGTGCACCAGTGACAAATTATCGTTAGAGTGTTACAGATCATTGAAGAATTATTGTCTGAGAATTGTCGCAAATATTTACTACTGGTAAATTACAGCTAAGAAATTATGTTGTGTAACGGCTGGAAGTGATTGTCATGCTCCATTAAAAAATTACCGTCGAAGAGTTATGCAAAATGGAAAAATAACTGTAAAATAATTACCACAAGGAATTAGAAAACACTTTAAAGAAATGTAAAAAGTGGCATATAACACTATTTATGTGCCCTAAATCACGGGATGATCGTATTTCAATGAAAAAAAGGATATTATACTGTAGCTACCCAGTGCCCGGAGCGAGGACAATGCACCCCAGTTGAAAAAGATCATGGATAGTAGAGCAAGTTTATTTTCAAAGATTGCATAGAGAAGGTAGTAGTATTTTTGATGAATAAAAGAGGCGGCAGATGATGAAGTATTTTTTCCAGTTAAAGAGGTGGTGGATGATAGAGTATGCATATTTTTCTTAAGAAACTGTAAAAGAAGAAAGTAGTATTTTCCTAGGTAAAAGAAGTAACAGACGGTAGAGTAAGTACATTTTTTGTGATGGTACTGTAGAAGATCACGGTAGTAATTTCTGCGTGTAAAAGAGCCGATGGATATTGAAGTCGATGAGTTACTTGAGAAATTACTATTCATGCACCGATGAAAAAATACCGTTGAAGAGTTAGGCATTGTCAAAGAATCATTGTATAATAATTACAGTCAGAGAATTGTCGTAGAGATTTACTACCGAGAAAATATAGCTGAGAAATTACCATTACCGACCAAAACTTGTGGCCGATGAGTTACTGCTAGGACTATTCATGCACCGGTCAAAAATTACCATCGGGATGTTACGCACCGTCGAAGAATTAGCGTAGGATAATTACTACATGAGTGTTGTCACAGTGATTTGCTACCAAAAAATTACAGCTAAAAATTTACTGTTGTAGTACGACCGAAAGTGAGTGGTCACGCACCGTAGAAAAATTATCATTAAAAAGTTACACAGCATAAAAAAATTACCGTAAAATAATTAGCACCAAAAAATAAAAAAAATCACTTTAAAGTAATGAAAAACTGGGCTAAAATGCTGTTCATGTGTACTGTTCATATGTGTACATGAACAGTTCCACATGCCTCTCAGCTCTCTAAAATAGTTAGCCATTATATATAGTACTAGGAATTTCGACGCGGCGGCACGCCGCGCCCCTTGTCTTAATCTTCTAGCATTAGTAGTTAGTGGTAACTATCTTCTTTTGTATCTTCTGAAAATTTGCGGAGTGGTACATTTTATGTGGTACGGCCCGATGGAGCGAAGTGTGGCGTGCCTTCAAGACTTTCTCGAATAAGTGAAAAAGCAAAGAAGAGAGAGAACGCTAACGCATCTCGAATAAGTGGAGAAGCAAAGAAGAGAGAGGTGGGACAAAATGACCATGTCGTTCTAGATGATAATCTTGTGGACCGCTTTGGACCGCTTTGTCCGTAGAGACGAATATCGAAGTCTATAAGTTAATTGTGAAAATAACTATTTATGCACCGGTGAAAAATTAACGCGAGGGAGTTACACATTGTCGAAGAATTATTGGAGGGTAATTACTGTGGAAGAATTGTCGCAGAGATTTATTACCGGGAAATCACCGCTTGGAAATAACCGTTAGCGGTCAAAACTTTGGGTCATTGCTGAAAATAACTATTCGTGCACCGATGAGAAATTACCGCCGGAGAGTTTAAGGTTAACTACCATCGAAGAATTGTCGCAGAGATTTACTACCAGGAAACCATCCTTTGGGAATAACCGTTAGCGGTGGAAACTTCTGCTGAAAATTAGTATTCATGAATCGGTGAGAAATTACCGTTGGAGAGTTACGTATAATCATCGAAGAAATAACGTAAGATATCTACCGCAGGAGAATTGCCGCATTAATTTACTACTGAGAAGTTACAACTGATAAATTACCGTTGCGTCACGGGTAGAACCGACTTGTTCGTGCATAAGTGAGAAATTACCGTTGGAGAGTTACGTATCATCGTCATGGCTAGAAGCGACTTGTCATGCACTGCAAAAAATTATCATTGAAAAGTTACGCAATATTAAAAATTACCTAAAATAATTACCACCAGAAAATTACCTAAAATAATTACCACGAGAAAAAATAAAAATATTTGAAAAAAAACAAAAAGTGGGCCCGAAGTACTGTTCATACGCACTGTTCATACGTACGCGTGAATGCATGTATTTTCTACTCAGAAATTGTAATTCACTTTCTATTAATGAAAGTACCAAATTTTGGACCAAGATAATTTTTTTATCTATTATTGCATGTATGCATGTATTTTCTACTATATGTCTTTTATGATTTCATGTGTGTTATTTTTGGTTGTGCAATAGTTAGTTAAGTCTAACTTAACCAACAGAAGCCATTGAGAAGAATTATACAAGCCAAAGAAACCAGAAATAAAAATAAGAAAGAAAAAGGGGAGAATCAGATGATCTAGGAAATTTTATTGACTACCCTACTTTGAGCCTTTAGAATAAGAAATTTGTAACTCAACTCAGTGTGTGACCAGCTAGTTGAGCTTGACCAAGTGATATACTAACTCAACCAAGAAGTTTCTAACCAAAATTCAAATCAGAACATCACTCAAACTTCAGCCAAACTTTGAATCTGAAACAGTGACAATACCAAAATTTGAAATAAGATTTCTGCAAAACATAACCTTTCTTTGTAACAAAAATAGTTCTAGAACCCTTATCTATTATGTTGATCACCCAAAGTAAAAAATTTCAAAAATTCGAATTTGATTTTCTTGCGGGCATTTTGTCGAACACCTGGCAGACGAAAATCGGGAAGAATCATGATCACTGTGAAGATCACTGTCGCCGTCCGTCTCAAGCCTGTAGCCATGCTCCTGGACACCTCCGCGGTCGACCCCAGCTCCCTCGGCCCCGACCCAAGCCGTGCGACATGGGAGGAAATGGAGGACAGCACCCGGACCCCCCCTCTCTTCTCCTTCTTCCTCTCTGCAAGCTCCCGACCACCGTGACCTCGCTAGCACCGACCCACAGCACTCCGCAGTCGAGACCGAAACCCCCCAGCACGCAAGCAAGGCCGTCGAGGCCGGTGTCGCCCGTGCACGTCGCCAGCATGCCCTGCGCCGGCCACCCACTGGGCGCCCCTGTCCCCGACGCTCCGGCCTATAAAAGCCCACGCCGATCAAACGACTGGACACACACCGTCCTCAGCTACCTCCCAGACACGCTCACTTCACCCCGCTTGCTCTAGCTCGACGTCGCCAGCCCCGCCGGCGAGGTACTGGACGCGGAGGGCGCCGCCGCGTTCGACCTCCTGGGAGCAAGCCTCCGCTGGGAATTGGTGGAGGAGCCTCGCCGGAGTCGTTTTCGCCCGTCGCCGTCGAGTTCTGCTTCCTCTACGCACGCCGCCGTCGCCGCCGTCTTCTTCACTGCGCGCAGGTGAGCTTCTTCCTCGCCGGCGAGCACGAAGCAGACGCGCCGTTGGATTAGAATCCAACGGCAGCATACCGATTCGGTGACTTAAGTCACCTGACACGACGACCCCACATGTCAGTTTGTTTAAAAACAAATCCCGCCCCGTGCGAATCGTTTTCTGGGCCGGCCCATTCGGGTTCTGTTGAAATTCGGCCCGTTCGTTTCGAATTCGGTCCGTTTCAATTTTATTTAATTCCCGCCTATTCGAATTAATTCAAATATGATTCAGATCTGTTTTTCAAACTTAAATTCCAAGAGATTTACAAATCCATTTCTAGCAAATGAATATGCGTTGGAAAGCTTATGAAATGCTCTACACTGTAGAACTGGTTAGAATTCAATTTGAGGTAGGAATTTAAATAAATAAGAATAATGTGACCATAGCTTTATTAATCATAGAACATTTCTAGAAAATTGTTTAAGCCACCTAAAAATTAGGAAACTTGAATTGTGAACTTACTAATTAACTCCCCTACTGTTAGTCAATCTTAATCCACTCAAACCTATTTAGTGATATCAATTAGACCTTAATCCAATCTTAATGGGTAACATAAAATGATAGATCTCTATCATACACTTAGAATTAATTTTTGCCCTCAATACCAATTCACATAATTAGTCAATCCTCACTTAAACTAGCCCTAATACCCTAGTTTCATACCCATACTTAAAAAGTGAACCACACATGGCACATGGTAGGAAGTTTAACTTGCACACTCAATGCAAACTTGGAAGAAAACTTGCACACCAATTCAAATGAAATCCAACATAAACTCTATTGTTTGAAAATAATGATGTGTGCTTGGTATGTGGTTAGCATGGTGTGGTGATTGTGTGTTTTGTGTTTATTCGTTATTAGACGCTAGTGTTGCAGAGGAGGATATTGAGGGGGAATATTATCAAGAAGAAGAAGAATACCCCGGACACCTTGCCAACCAAGGCAAGCCATCTTTTGAATCATACTCCACATGCCCAGTTTTACTATTGCAATCTATTTGTTTTAAGTAAATTGCATGATTGAATTGCTAGAGTAGAATGATAGAAGTGTAATGATATCTTGCTTAGCAAGAGCATCAAGCTGAGTTTATCCAACTATAGCTTAGTGGTATCATCACTCAATATAGTTGCTTAGTCGCTAATAAAATTGAGGCCATTTCTAAGAGGAACCCCATTTGAACTTGGTGACTTGAAATTGAAAACTTGAAATGAAGATTCTCCTACATGATGGTCTTATGAAGGAAAATAATGTTGACTAAGAACTATGGAATGTATTTGCTAAATGATAATAAGTGATGTACCATGTGAGCCAACCATTACCGTACGACCACATTACCCCTAAATGGGAAGGGGCTTAGTCCGTAGCTTGTTTACCCTAGTATGGGAGGTCTTGTATCATCCTTTATAGAAGTGCACCGTGCGCGGGTACTTCTGAACTGAGTGGAAATTCCATTCATCCGGCACTCCGGAGCGGGCAAAACTAGAGACGCCGGAACGGAGATGTCCGTGTCTTGGGCTCTAGGGAAGGATCCTATACTAGAGTGAGCAAGTGAAAGAGTTTGTTTGATTATCTGAACCTCGCATACTTTGTGTATGACGAACCGTGGATTTCTCCCGGCAGATGTATCGAATCTTGTGGGTAAAGTGTACCCCTCTGCAGAGGTTTCAAACTATTCGAATAGCCGCGTCCTCGGTTATGGATAGTTAGCAAACTGTACTTGACTTTTGTCAAGAATGATAATAACCTATGTGGACTTGGTGAATGACATGACTTGACTTGACCTTGATCTTGACACACTTGAAGTTCCCTTAGATTAAACCTAGAGAACTAAACTTCTTTCCTACCAACGAGCATTCTTGGGAAACAAAACTAGCTTTTGCAAACTAAACTTAGTGCTTAGCCACCATATCAACCTTGCATATCTACTTCATCATTTCATTTATAAGATGGTTTGCAAGTGCATCCAATGTACTCACGGCTGTGTCCCTGGCTATCAACTTGGCCAGACTATGGGGAAGAGTATCCGGAGGAAGGTTATGAAGAAGAGTATCAGAACTAAGATCTTCTACTGAGTCGCCATTGCCTGTAGGGTGAAGGCATGGACCCGAAGACGTTATTTCCGCTGCTATATTGTGTTGTAATATGAACTTGGTCTCTATGACCATTGTATTTGAACCATCGTATTGTAATGTCTATGGAACTGGTTACCAACTACGTTATGTGTATCACAACAATGATTCTGGGATTGTGGTGGAATGCATAACGGGCACTTCGAATTTGTGATAAATTCGGGGTTGTCACAAGTTGGTATCAGAGCCTAGGCTGACCATAGGAGACCTTAGTTAAAATGGGCGTGAAATGAAACTTTTACAAAAGCAAAGATATAAGTAAGGATTTGAAATTGCTTAGTCTTTTCCTCTCTATTTAAAAAGTTTTTGTACACGCTTCAGTTTTTACCTACTTAAAATTTTGCACACTTGAGTTGATCACTAACTTAATCTAATCTAAAAAAATTGTAGATGGCCCCGGTATTCACGGAGCAGTACCAGTTGGGCCATGGTGGCAGCCTTTGTTTCGAGCGCGACCTCACCACCCTGACCTTGTTCCTGAACCGTCTGTATCCGGAGTTCAAGGGAGCCGTGCTCAATGAGCACCCGGATGGAGAGCTACGATGGCTTGTCAGGGCCAGTTGCCGTGGCAAGAAGGGAGATTTGAGTTCTCCAAGGATCAAGTTTGAGCTTGTGGAGAACACTTGGGCCGATGGTTTGGTCCGAGGTATGCAGGATATGCACGCCCGCTTGTGCGGACTGCATGTTGAGGAGGTCCAGGGGGAGCGCTTTAGGAACTTTGCTCGGCGTGATGCGGATGGGCGTCCCGCAAACATGCCAGGGCAAAATGAGCCGAGTATCTACGTCGATCACATGGACTTCTTGCTGTACTCCACTCAGCAGGAGGCCGATCGTGCCCATACCAAGGCCAACCTTGAGCACTTTGCACTAGTGGAGGCAAGGAGCACTATCAGGATTCTTCCGAGGGATCGCAAGAGTCTTCGCCGCCAGCGCGATGAGAGGGATCACACCATCGATGAGTTGAAGGCCAATGTGGCTGAGCCGACTGAGTACATTGAGAGTCTTGAGAGCCACCTTGGTGAGGAGGAAGGCATTGATCTTCGCAAGGAGGATAATGCCCTCATTAGTGATGAGGATGACTTCATGGAGGACCTTGATGATGAGGAGGATCCCGAGGAGAATGGATTCATTGTGGATGATGAGGAGGAAGACCCCGAGGAGCCCGATGTCTAGATTGGAGATCCCCGTGTTATCTAGTTATGAGTTTACTTTAAGTCACTTCGTGTAGGTGTGAGTTGTATCCCCCTCTCTAGTAGACGAGTCGCAATGGTTTGATGTAAACCATTTGTAATGTGTGAACTCGTATGTATGATATGTTTGATGCTTGTTGAATGAAATATGAATTTGGCCCTTAAGGCCTTAGTAAGACAAAAATTGCATCATCCATGTTACATTAAATCTTAGCAAATAAGTTTTCCCTCTTGTCTTACACACCTTATCTTCAGATGCCACGAGCACCCCCACCCCCGAATCCGGAAATGGCCGAACTACTAAGGTTGATCATGGAAGACCGGGAAGCAGCCCGAGCTGAGCGCCAAGCTAACTTGGCCACTCTTCAGCAACTAACCCAGATGGCAATGAACCACAACAATGGCAATGGAAATGGCCATGGTGAAGGAGAAAACAATGGCCCTGGTGATCACCGATCCAAGTTAAGGAGTTTCCAAAACACCAACCCCCCTATGTTCACTAAGTCTAAAGAACCCTTAGATGCCGATGACTGGCTTCGCACCATGGAGAACAATTTGGCAGTCGCCGAAGTTGGTGAAAATGAGAAGGTCTTGTACACCACCCACTATCTTGCGGGAGCCGCAAGAGCTTGGTGGGACAGCACTCGTGCAATGCATGCCCAAGGGTATGTGATGCCGTGGGAGGAGTTCAAGAGCAAGTTTAGCAAAGCCCATGTTCCGTTGGGATTGGTTAAAAGGATGAGGGATGAGTTCAGAAATCTGAAGCAAGGTTCCCTATCTGTGGTTGACTACCGTGACAAGTTCCTTACCTTGTCTAGGTATGCCCCAGATGACACCAACACCACTGAGAAGAAGCAAGAAAGGTTTCTGGATGGACTTCATGATGAGATGCAATGTGTCTTGGTCAGCATTCACTTTGCCGACCTGGAGTCATTGGTTGATTCTGCCATTCAGATGGAAGGCAAACTCAAGCAAGCTGCAGAGAACCGCAAGCGCCGTATGATGTATCAAGGCAACTCAAGCAACTCGCAGAAGCCAAGGGGAAATCCACCCATGGGTTTCGCCCCAAGACCTATGAGGCCGTCTGCACCTGCTCCACGTCCCAACTTTCCCAACCGTCCACCCGGCAACAACTTCAACCGTGTACCTCCAAGACCTAGTGGCAACAACTTCAACACCAATACCCCTAGGCCAAATGGCGCCCCTGTGCTGCCCAAGTCTGGTGACAAGTCTGGTGTTACCTGTTATGAGTGCGGACTCAAAGGACACTACTCCAATGAGTGCCCCAAGAAGCTGAATGATGCGTCCAAGACCACTGCTCCTGCTCAGCAGCAGCGCCGTGTTGGAAATGGCAAGAATTATCCACCAAGGAACCAGCCTCACCCTCGAGGCCGTCTGAACCACATGAATGTTGAAGAAGCTCAGGAGGCAACCGACGTTGTGCTTGGTATGTTCCCTGTTAATTCAGTTCCTGCAAGAGTTCTGTTTGATTCTGGAGCTTCACACTCGTTTGTCACTAAGTTATTTGTTGATAAAAGTGGACTTCAACCAACACCCCTGAAACATGCCATGTTAATACAAATACCTGGGTCAACAACAAGGGCTGAGTGGAACTGTTTGGCAGTTCCCATATAAATTCATGGGATATCTTTCTTAGCCAATTTGATAGTATTGGGAACCAAAGGTTTGGAAGTAGTTCTCGGTATGAATTGGATGTCTTCCCATCAAGGAGTGATAGATTGTGCCAAGAAGACCATCACCATGAAGAGTAGCACTGGAATTGTAGTAAAGCATGTGTCCGTAAAACCACCCCAATCCACAAGATGTCATAAGAGTATCTCAGGACCCACTATAGAGGAAGTTCCCATCGTTTGTGAATACCCGGATGTATTTCCCGATGAGCTACCCGGAATGCCACCGGATCGGGATATTGAGTTTATCATTGAGCTTATCCCCGGAACTGGATCCATAGCCCAACGACCCTATCGTATGAACCCAGCTGAACTAGTGGAGCTGAAGAAGCAATTGGATGACCTTTTGAGTAAGGGATTGATTCAGCCAAGTTCTTCTGCTTGGAGATCACCCGTCTTGTTTGTGGATAAAAGTGACGGTTCCAGCCGACTGTGCACTGATTACCGCAAGCTAAATGATGTGACCATCAAGAATAAGTATCCTCTTCCCAAGATAGAAGATCTGTTTGATCAATTGACTGGAGCTCGAGTCTTCTCGAAGATAGACCTTAGAACAGGATACCATCAACTGAAGATCCGTGCAACTGATATACCCAAGACAGCCTTCACTACCCGTTACGGATTGTATGAGTACACCGTAATGTCCTTCGGATTAACCAATGCCCCTGCTTATTTCATGAATCTCATGAATAAGGTTTTCATGGAGTTTTTGGATAAGTTTGTTGTTGTCTTCATTGATGACATTCTTATCTACTCCAAGTCCGAAGAGGAGCATGCAACCCATCTGAGATTAATCTTAGAGACTCTTAGAGAGCATCAGCTGTATGCCAAGTTCAGTAAGTGTGAGTTTTGGTTGAAAGAAGTTGGATTCCTAGGCCATGTGTTATTAGCTGGAGGAATATCAGTAGACCCAAAGAAGATCAAATCAGTCATGGAATGGGAAGCCCCTACCACTCAAACTGAAGTTAGAGGTTTTCTCGGACTAGCGGGATATTACCGCAAATGTGTTGAAGGTTTTTCAAGCATTGCCAGACCAATGACCCAACTGTTGAAGAAGGACAAGAAGTTTGAATGGACCCCTAAGTGTGAAGAGAGTTTTCAAGAGCTCAAGGGGCGATTGGTGACCGCTCCCGTCCTAACCATGCCCGATATCACCAAGAACTTTGATGTCTATTGCGACGCTTCCAAACTTGGACTTGGTTGTGTGTTAATGCAAGAAGGCAAGGTCATAGCTTACCTCTCTCGGCAGCTTCGACCTCATGAAGAAAATTATCCAACCCATGATCTGGAGTTAGCAGCCGTAGTTCTAGCTTTGAAGACTTGGAGGCATTATCTTATGGGCAACCGTTGCGAGATCTACACTGACCACAAGAGTTTGAAGTATATTTTCACTCAGAAGGAGTTGAACATGAGACAAAGAAGATGGATAGAGTTAATCAAGGATTATGATCTGGAAATTCATTACCACCCCGGTAAGGCCAATGTGGTGGCCGATGCATTGAGTAGGAAGCCATGTTCGTTGAATATGATGATCAAAGAGGAGCAACCCCTGCTGCACCAAGAGTTTGAAAGGTTTGGATTGGAACTAGTCAGTCGAGGATTCTTAGCCAACCTTGAGTTTCAACCTACCTTGATGAGCCAAATCAAAGAAGCCCAGAAGGGAAATGAGAGTATTGATGGAATCAAGCGCAGAATTAGTTCCGGCAAGGTGCCAGGGTTTGAAGAAGATGATCAAGGAGTTCTTTGGTATAAAGGACGTATCTGTGTGCCTGCGGACTCAGAGTTGAAGGAAGTTATTATGAAGGAAGCCCATGAGACACCTTACTCCATCCACCCCGGTGGAACCAAGATGTATCAAGATTTAAAGGAACAATTTTGGTGGCATGGAATGAAGCGTGAGATTGCATCGTTCATATCTAAATGTGATATTTGTCAAAGGGTCAAGGCTGAACATCAACGTCCTGCGGGATTGCTGCAACCTTTGCAAGTTCCGGAATGGAAGTGGGAATCTGTTGGAATGGATTTCATTACGGGATTTCCAAGGTCTAGCCGTGGAAATGACTCTATCTGGGTCATTGTGGATAGACTAACCAAAGTGGCCCACTTTATTCCTGTCAAGACCACTTATACCTCGGGACAGCTAGCAGATCTTTATCTATCCAGAATTGTGAGTTTGCATGGAGTCCCTAGAACCATAGTTTCTGATCGAGGAACCCAATTCACCTCAAGATTTTGGAGAAGTTTGCATCAAGCCTTGGGAACCAAATTAGCTTTTAGAACAGCTTACCACCCTCAGACTGATGGTCAGACTGAAAGAGTAAATCAAATACTTGAAGATATGTTGAGAGCCTGTGTTCTAGCCTATGGGGCTAAGTGGGAAGATTGTCTGCCTTTCGCGGAGTTTTCCTACAACAACAGCTATCAAGCCAGTTTGCAAATGGCCCCATTTGAAGCTTTGTATGGAAGGAAGTGTCGTACCCCTTTGAATTGGTCAGAAACTGGAGACAGTCAGATATTTGGACCTGACATTCTGCAAGAAGCCGAGGAGAAAGTTCGCATGATTCGTGATTACCTCAAGGCAGCCCAGTCTAGACAGAAGAGCTATGCCGACAAGAGACGTAGAGAACTGACCTTCCAGATTGGAGATTTTGTTTATCTTAGAGTATCACCTCTCAAGGGAATGCAGAGATTTCAAGTAAAAGGAAAGCTTGCACCAAGGTATATTGGACCCTTCAACGTACTAAGCCGCAGAGGAGAAGTGTCATATCAGTTGGAAATGCCCCCTGAATTGTCTGAAGTACACGATGTCTTTCACGTGTCTTTACTTCGGAAATGTCTTGAAGTGCCGGAGAAGCCAGAAATCTTCAAGAATATTGATCACTGTTCTGTGGACATCAGCAAGGATTTGACCTATCGTGAAGTGCCTATTCGTATCCTCGAGGAAGCATATAGAACCACTCGAACCCGAAGCATCAAGTTTCTGAAAGTTCAGTGGAGTAATCACACCGAAGATGAAGCCACTTGGGAACGAGAGGATTACCTTCAGAAAGAGTTTCCCAATCTTTTCAGTTCTTAATTAGTGAATCTCGGGGACGAGATTCTTTTTAAGGGGGGAAGATTGTAACAACTCAGAAATTGTAATTCACTTTCTATTAATGAAAGTACCAAATTTTGGACCAAGATAAAAAATTTATCTATTATTGCATGTATGCATGTATTTTCTACTATATGTCTTTTATGATTTCATGTGTGTTATTTTTGGTTGTGCAATAGTTAGTTAAGTCTAACTTAACCAACAGAAGCCATTGAGAAGAATTATACAAGCCAAAGAAACCAGAAATAAAAATAAGAAAGAAAAAGGGGAGAATCAGATGATCTAGGAAATTTTATTGACTACCCTACTTTGAGCCTTTAGAATAAGAAATCTGTAACTCAACTCAGTGTGTGACCAGCTAGTTGAGCTTGACCAAGTGATATACTAACTCAACCAAGAAGTTTCTAACCAAAATTCAAATCAGAACATCACTCAAACTTCAGCCAAACTTTGAATCTGAAACAGTGACAATACCAAAATTTGAAATAAGATTTCTGCAAAACATAACCTTTCTTTGTAACAAAAATAGTTCTAGAACCCTTATCTATTATGTTGATCACCCAAAGTGAAAAATTTCAAAAATTCGAATTTGATTTTCTTGCGGGCATTTCGTCGAACACCTGGCAGACGAAAATCGGGAAGAATCATGATCACTGTGAAGATCACTGTCGCCGTCCGTCTCAAGCCTGTAGCCATGCTCCTGGACACCTCCGCGGTCGACCCCAGCTCCCTCGGCCCCGACCCAAGCCGTGCGACATGGGAGGAAATGGAGGACAGCACCCGGACCCCCCCTCTCTTCTCCTTCTTCCTCTCTGCAAGCTCCCGACCACCGTGACCTCGCCAGCACCGACCCACAGCACTCCGCAGTCGAGACCGAAACCCCCCAGCACGCGAGCAAGGCCGTCGAGGCCGGTGTCGCCCGTGCACGTCGCCAGCATGCCCTGCGCCGGCCACCCACTGGGCGCCCCTGTCCCCGACGCTCCGGCCTATAAAAGCCCCCGCCGATCAAACGACTGGACGCACACCGTCCCCAGCTACCTCCCAGACACGCTCACTTCACCCCGCTTGCTCTAGCTCGACGTCGCCAGCCCCGCCGGCGAGGTACTGGACGCGGAGGGCGCCGCCGCGTTCGACCTCCTGGGAGCAAGCCGCCGCTGGGAATTGGTGGAGGAGCCTCGCCGGAGTCGTTTCCGCCCGTCGCCGTCAAGTTCTGCTTCCTCTACGCACGCCGCCGTCGCCGCCGTCTTCTTCACTGCGCGCAGGTGAGCTTCTTCCTCGCCGGCGAGCACGAAGCAGACGCGCCATTGGATTAGAATCCAACGGCAGCGTACCGATTCGGTGACTTAAGTCACCTGACACGACGACCCCACATGTCAGTTTGTTTAAAAACAAATCCCGCCCCGTGCGAATCGTTTTCTGGGCCGGCCCGTTCGGGTTCTGTTGAAATTCGGCCCGTTCGTTTCGAATTCGGTCCGTTTCAATTTTATTTAATTCCCGCCTATTCGAATTAATTCAAATATGATTTAGATCTGTTTTTCAAACTTAAATTCCAAGAGATTTACAAATCCATTTCTAGCAAATGAATATGCGTTGGAAAGCTTATGAAATGCTCTACACTGTAGAACTGGTTAGAATTCAATTTGAGGTAGGAATTTAAATAAATAAGAATAATGTGACCATAGCTTTATTAATCATAGAACATTTCTAGAAAATTGTTTAAGCCACCTAAAAATTAGGAAACTTGAATTGTGAACTTACTAATTAACTCCCCTACTGTTAGTCAATCTTAATCCACTCAAACCTATTTAGTGATATCAATTAGACCTTAATCCAATCTTAATGGGTAACATAAAATGATAGATCTCTATCATACACTTAGAATTAATTTTTGCCCTCAATACCAATTCACATAATTAGTCAATCCTCACTTAAACTAGCCCTAATACCCTAGTTTCATACCCATACTTAAAAAGTGAACCACACATGGCACATGGTAGGAAGTTTAACTTGCACACTCAATGCAAACTTGGAAGAAAACTTGCACACCAATTCAAATGAAATCCAACATAAACTCTATTGTTTGAAAATAATGATGTGTGCTTGGTATGTGGTTAGCATGGTGTGGTGATTGTGTGTTTTGTGTTTATTCGTTATTAGACGCTAGTGTTGCGGAGGAGGATATTGAGGGGGAATATTATCAAGAAGAAGAAGAATACCCCGGACACCTTGCCAACCAAGGCAAGCCATCTTTTGAATCATACTCCACATGCCCAGTTTTACTATTGCATTCTACTTGTTTTAAGTAAATTGCATGATTGAATTGCTAGAGTAGAATGATAGAAGTGTAATGATATCTTGCTTAGCAAGAGCATCAAGCTGAGTTTATCCAACTATAGCTTAGTGGTATCATCACTCAATATAGTTGCTTAGTCGCTAATAAAATTGAGGCCATTTCTAAGAGGAACCCCATTTGAACTTGGTGACTTGAAATTGAAAACTTGAAATGAAGATTCTCCTACATAATGGTCTTCTGAAGTAAAATAATGTTGACTAAGAACTATGGAATGTATTTTCTAAATGATAATAAGTGATGTACCATGTGAGCCAACCATTACCGTACGACCACATTACCCCTAAATGGGAAGGGGCTTAGTCCGTAGCTTGTTTACCCTAGTATGGGAGGTCTTGTATCATCCTTTATAGAAGTGCACCGTGCGCGGGTACTTCTGAACCGAGTGGAAATTCCATTCATCCGGCACTCCGGAGCGGGCAAAACTAGAGACGCCGGAACGGAGATGTCCGTGTCTTGGGCTCTAGGGAAGGATCCTATACTAGAGTGAGCAAGTGAAAGAGTTTGTTTGATTATCTGAACCTCGCATACTTTGTGTATGACGAACCGTGGATTTCTCCTGGCAGATGTATCGAATCTTGTGGGTAAAGTGTACCCCTCTGTAGAGGTTTCAAACTATTCGAATAGCCGCGTCCTCGGTTATGGACAGTTGGCAAACTGTACTTGACTTTTGTCAAGAATGATAATAACCTATGTGGACTTGGTGAATGACATGACTTGACTTGACCTTGATCTTGACACACTTGAAGTTCCCTTAGATTAAACCTATAGAACTAAACTTCTTTCCTACCAACGAGCATTCTTGGGAAACAAAACTAGCTTTTGCAAACTAAACTTAGTGCTTAGTCCACCATATCAACCTTGCATATCTACTTCATCATTTCATTTATAAGATGGTTTGCGAGTGCATCCAATGTACTCACGGCTGTGTCCCTGGCTATCAACTTGGCCAGACTATGGGGAAGAGTATCCGGAGGAAGGTTATGAAGAAGAGTATCAGAACTAAGATCTTCTACTGAGTCGCCATTGCCTGTAGGGTGAAGGCATGGACCCGAAGACGTTATTTCCGCTTCTATATTGTGTTGTAATATGAACTTGGTCTCTATGACCATTGTATTTGAACCATCGTATTGTAATGTCTATGGAACTGGTTACCAACTACGTTATGTGTATCACAACAATGATTCTGGGATTGTGGTGGAATGCATAACGGGCACTTCGAATTTGTGATAAATTCGGGGTTGTCACAAGTTGGTATCAGAGCCTAGGCTGACCATAGGAGACCTTAGTTAAAATGGGCGTGAAATGAAACTTTTACAAAAGCAAAGATATAAGTAAGGAGGATTGAAATTGCTTAGTCTTTTCCTCTCTATTAAAAAGTTTTTGTACACGCTTCAGTTTTTACCTACTTAAAATTTTGCACACTTGAGTTGATCACTAACTTAATCTAATCTAAAAAATTGTAGATGGCCCCGGTATTCACGGAGCAGTACCAGTTGGGCCATGGTGGCAGCCTTTGTTTCGAGCGCGACCTCACCACCCTGACCTTGTTCCTGAACCGTCTGTATCCGGAGTTCAAGGGAGCCGTGCTCAATGAGCACCCGGATGGAGAGCTACGACATTGTTCCTGAACCGTCTGACCGCCCAAGCATCGCGTCTGGCATGTTGACATTGTGCACGCCTCTCCCGGTCGAGCGCAACATTCCCCCTCTCCTCTCATCATGTCCACAACGAGACCCGCACTTCGTAGGAACCGAGCCCACTGCCACTATAAGAAAAGTGCCCATCTACCACGGTAAAAAATGTGGTAAAAGGTTCATATTTTGTGGTTAATGACTCTTTAACCATGATTTACCTACCGTGGTGTCTATCGACTATTACAGATCTTTCTGCCACGGTTTTTCGACATTCGTGGTGGAAGAGTGTCTTCTACCACGAAAATATTGTATCGTTGTAGATGGGATCCGCCCGGACATCAAAATCCTAATGTCATCCGAACTGACATGTGGAAACCACCATTTACTAGCCGGTCACACCGTCATCTTTTCAACCATGGCCGTAAATCCGTGGCAGATGGTAGGCCCACTCAAGGCCTGCTAAAATTTTGACGGGCCAGCCCACTAAGTTTAGCAGGCTGGCCCATTCTAGTTAGCAGGCTGGCCCATTCTAGTTAGCAGGCCGGTCCGTCATGTTTAGCAGGCTAACTCATTCTAGTTAGTAGGCCGACCCACCATGTTTAGCAAGCTGACCCATTCTAGTTAGCAGGCTGGTGATGGTGCGGTGTTGACGGACCAGTTGGGAACCCCAAGAGGAAGGTGTGATGATCATATGTGACGCCCCAAAACCGGCACCTTGCAGATTATAGCGATCAAGCCACAATCTACATGATGTCGCTTTGGAAACGCACCACCAAGCGACTCGTGCATGTGCAACATGCACGCGATGCGGGTGGAATCAAGGTAGCAACAGTTACACAAGTTCACGATGGAACCCACAAAAGAATATAATATAACTGCAAAGACTCCATGAGTCAAAAATATCCAAATATACATACAAAGATCCAAATCATACATAAAGCAAATAGTATCCGAGTACGGACAAGAGTACAAATGGGCCTAAGAGGCCTGAAGATAAATGATGGCGTCCATAACCCTGCCCAGGCCAAGCCGGAAGGGTAACCTTGCTAACGTCGTCGCTCCCATACCTGTCAAAAACGTCGGGCCAATGGTTGCCGAACAAGGAGGGAGAAAGAGAAAAAGGAAAAAAATGAGGGTGAGTACCGAGGCACGTACTCGCGAGACTGGAATTCAGCTGTGCTCGCCTACAGGCTATATGGTGGACTTAGCGGCAACAAAAGAACTTTACTACAGAGACACTAAAACTTTCGTCTAGATAGAATAAGGTAAGAGAGCGCATAAAAGAACCAACTAGATACTAACACCAAACATAACCCAGCCGATGAACCACCTCATCGCACCCACACGAAGAAGCAATATCAAAGGCACTCACACGGTTACCAAGTTTTATTGCAGGTTTATTGTTGTAGTTGTGCTAGCTTACTACACAAGTTTATTAGTATTGAAATAGCAGGTGCAAGTTGTTCTATGATCGAGTAGTTCAGCTCCAAGTCGTCCATAACCGCGGACACGGCTTTTCGAAAAGATTTAACCCTGCAGGGGTGCCCAAATGTACCCACACGTACGATCAATCCTTCTGGCAAGTCTCGCACCCTTAATAAAAACAGGTGCGCCATTAGGATAGTCACGACTCGCACTCTCCTTCACTACAAACAAGTCTAGAAAGCCACCTAACTAAGTTTAACCCGTATCGAGAGTCCGGCCGAATCTCCGAACGGACTTAGCTGTTTGCGCCTACTCTGCAGAGCGAACCGGAGCCTCTCTTTGGGGAGGTTGTCCGCTTGCAGTCATACCGCACCTATACGGACGTGCAGAAACAAGGGGTTACAAGGCTCACTGGGCTTCCCCCAAATAAAATCGAACCATAAGATACAAGCTGCACGCCCGATAAAAATCAAATGGAAACACCTCGAACTAGTTGTGGCCACTGGACAAGTATGTAGATTCCGGCAGTGATCGAGGGGAGGCCCGTAAACGTACCCACGTGTGATTAGAGCGCTCAGTCTCAGAACAGTTCATGCGATCTCGGGGTCCTAGGGGACACAAGTGAGCCGTCGTAAAACTAGCAAAATGACTCACCGATGCCTCTGCTTAATTCAGTTTTAAGTATTAACAATAAAGTAAGTCATGATTATCTCCAACAACATATATCCATAAAGTAGAGTATGTGATAACTTTCCAACCCAACAAGATAAAAAATAACTCCAACAACCTGAAGATGCCTACGACTCGCAAGGCCAACTCGAACAACAAGCACACGGGTAATAGGATGTATGGAAGGTTCTATGGCTTTGCTTTGGATAAACAGGTGGATAGGACACGTGACTCAAACAAAGCATCGCGACACAAGGCTAGAATATAGAGCTAGCGAGAGCGACAATGTTAAATGGGTAGAGAGAAAAGGGCTCGCCTGAAAAGATGGTCGAAGAACACCCGAAGAACTTGTCGTTGCTCACATCACCACGAAGCGTCCTATCCGAGAAGAAGCAAACCGCTACAACAAACAACGGATGCAACATTTACTACTACGGAAAAGAACTCGGCATGATCATGTGAACGCATGCATGCATGACATGGCAATTATGATGCAATGCAACTTATCCAAATTAAGCGGAATCAGAATCCCGACACACACATATAAGGTTCAAGTTGTTTTACTACCGACAATTTAAATGTTTATTAGCATGGCAAAGACAAGGCATGGGTGATCTACACAAAATTAAATGAAGTGGGGAGACCATATTTGGCATATCCCAATTACTCCATATGTTATGTATTAGGTGAGATGCAAAATACCACGTCACGACATGATGCAAGATGCAAACAGTAATATGAATGACATATTTAGATTCTACACATTTTTCTGAACAACTTTCATATAAAACACGTTTTATTTCGAATTATGGGTTGGAAGATATGATTTATGCAAGATTTGAATACTTGCAGTGATTTTCTGAAATAAAAACAGAAACTGGGCTGGTTGAAACTGCTCCGGACCTGAGCCTGAAAGGCGATGGAAAGTAACTGTCGCGCGCCGGCGACGGACTACTTTGGGCGGATCTGGGCCGAGGCCCAACAGGGGCGCCGGATCTGAACCAGAAAAAGAAAGGGAAAAAAGGCTGAGTTTTGCTTTCACTGGTATTCGAACCAGGGATCTGCAGGGAGGAGCTCAAGAGCTTACCACTGCGCTGCTGCTTCGGATTAAGATTAGAATGTGCGCACGGCTTTAAGAAGTATCAAAGGGAGTAGGCGAGCTTGCAGCTCACGGCCATGTCGGACGCACCTGCAGAGACGAACGGGAGTTGAAGCTGGGAGCTTGGTTTAGAACAAGTAGGACGTCTTTGGATTTGACCAACTAGATATCCTAAAGCTAGGCAACAAGTATACACACATGTGGCTCGATCGATTCTCCCCTGTGCAAAAAGAGTTAGCTCAATTAGAACTGAAACTAATACCCTGCAACCTGCAGGTTACGAACTGGTAAAAACAAAGGAGCTAGCTTCACGCCCAGGGATCTGAACATGTGACTGCGGCTGCCGAGATGTAGTTGCTGGAGTGCGCCCTCGCCGTTGGAAAGAGATACGCGGAGACGGACGGGAGACCATCAGGAGCGCAGCACAAGAGAACATGACACATAAAACTAGCTCGACGTGAAGTTCATGGCAGACAGCGAGCTCGAACATTAGAGGATCGACAGTAGCGAGCGGAACGGTGGTTCTGGATGCAAACGAGTAAGAAAACAAGGGGAAAGGAGGCGGCTGCTCACCCGTTCCCCTGGCTATCCCGACGAAGCAGTATCGACTGATGCAACGACCGAAAGACGCAGACGACGACAGCGACCACGGACGGCCCGGGGAAGAAGAACTTGGCGTCGCTCCAAAGAGCTCTGGCTCCGGATCCTTCAGGGAAGTAGGAGGGGGTACGTAGCGGTTCAATTCCCGTGCTCAAGGAGGCGCTCGAGTTGGACCAAAGCGGTGGGGCGGCGGCGCGGAGGTGTCGTGGTTCAGCAAAGAAGCGAAACAGGGGAGGCAGAGGAAGAAAGGGTGGCGGTGATGGGGAGGAGAAAAAGAGGGGCTAGGGTTTGGAGGGGACTGCCCAAGTGGGGATCTAAGGAGGCGGGCGAGGGTCGTGGTTGGCGTGCTCGCTGACGTGTGCGGGAGAGGTCACGCTTGCTGCGTGCTCTTTCGAGGAAGACGACATAAAAGGAGGTACAACTTCGGTTGGAGAGTGGAGGCAGACCAGAAATAAGAAGCCACGGTTCATGAATATGATGAATTTTCCAGAATTTCAAAGGAAGAAAGAGGGAAAGAAAATATTAGAGAGGAAAGGATTGAGAGGAAAGAAAGAGAACAAAAGATGGCTAAAAGTAGGCAGAATACTTTGCAAACATTTTCGAATCCTTTTTTGGATACAAAACATTCAAAGTTTGCAAAAATTAGGTTTAAGTTTTATTTAAAATAGGAAAGGCCGAGGGAGTTTATTTTATAAACCCATACGCGCAAAA
>QXEO01002062.1:0-24137 GCA_007115705.1 Dactylis glomerata | reverse complement strand
AGCCTCCAATGTGGGACGGATGGATTCGTCATAAGTACAACGGACACTTGTGCTTGTGAGGCAGGAGAGGTGTTCGATGCCAAAATCAAAATTACCATTTGTCAGAGAAAGTGTTTCCTCCGCATCGAATTCAAACTCAAGCTTTTGTATCTTTGGCATGGACCCAGCTTCAAAATTCAGCCCTAGTGCACACTCTTCTCCACCTATTTTGAAATGACTTAAGGAAGGGAAACCATGACTTCGGCTGATTTTAAGCCGTCCATCTTTTGATCCAGCGGTCAGTGCTGTGAGGCAGAGATGGCGCAGACAAGGTAGGCCCCCCAGGATCACCATATCTTCTTGGCCGACATCCCACATAAGGATGAGCAACTTCTGGAGGTTGACAAGTGCGCCAATCCACCTTGGTACTGTTGATACTATACCCACGTTGATGACAAGTTCCCTAAGACTATGTGGAGCAGGGCACCATGATTCCTCGAAGATCTCATCTGCTCCCTCGTTGATAGTAATGTGCAGAATATGAAGGTTTGCTTTGCCTAGCCTACATATCACGGAGACCATAGCTTCCTGATTCTCCTTCCAGTTATCACCAGCATAATAATTGATAAAACTTATGCTCAACTTCTTCAGGTTCGATAGTTGACCAAGTTGCTGAACAAAGTTAGTTGACTGACAGTTGACATTAATACCTTCCAACACCTGCAATGCTTTGATGCCTCCAGTTTCATCTGGCAATATAGTTTCATCACTAACAACTAGACGAACCAATCGTCTAAGTTGATCAATGGCTGATGGAATTTCAATGGTTGTTTTGTTTCCACATATATCAAGTGACTCTAAGTACCGTAACTCTGCTATTTGTTCAGGAAGCTTTGTAATTTTTGAATACTTGAGCCTCAGATACTTAAGGTGGAACAGGTTGCCTATATCTGCAAGATGATGATCTTCTAGTTCACTACAACTTTTAAAATTCAAAATACGCAAGTGTCTGAAGTCCACGAGAGATGGCATTTTCACACAGTGCCCAAAAACTGCAAGTGAACGGGTACTACATAAAACAAGATCTGTTAGAATATCGCTTCTATCATGTAGGATTAACCGACGGACCTTGTTTTCCGGCTCAGGGTTTACACCAGGTACACCAAGTAAAGTAACAAAATTGTCTTCCTTGGATATAGATACGATGAAATCAAGAATTATACCATAGACTCGACAGGTTTCCACCTCACCAAACTCATTAATCTCCCCTGGTTGGATTAGGTTCCTGTTGATGAGCTCATTAAAACACCTTTCTCCTGATTCATACAGAGTGTATCCATGTTCTTCACAAATAAATCCCTCAGCAATCCATCTCATTACCAAATGTTCCTTCTCGATAGCATAACCTTCTGGGAATATACTCAGATATAACAGGCAAGATTTTAGGCAAGGAGTAAGATCAAAGTAGCTAAGCAACAATATCCTCATGATTCTTTTAGGGGGAGAAGAGTGTAGAGTCTCTAGGAATAACGTTGCATGACACAAGCCTCGCTTTCATTTTCCTTGGTTCTTAAGTGGCTTGTGTCCATTTGCGTTTTATTTGCCTTTTTTATCTCTCAAACTCCGTGGAACCCTATCGTGTGTGGACAAGTGTGTACTTTAATTATGCACTATGCACTCTATGTTTATGTTTGGATATGTCTATGCTTGCTATATCATTATCTATCCATGATATTATCTTGTCCATGCCATGCTTGGTTCCTATTGATGGTGGGGGAGCTCCCAATAGTCTAAATCTTGCACTTTGCATTCCAAAAGCAAATTCTACCATGTGCATATGTTATGGGGGAGCACTCTCACTACTCATTAGATACCATGTTTGTTTCTCCTATGAGACTCTAACATAGTTTGTCATCGTAAATCAAAAAGGGGGAGATTGAAAGGACATTTGTTCCTTTCTACTTTTTTGATTTACAATGACATGACTATGTTTTGTGTGAACTAATATTTGAAATATATGCATTCAGGTTTAAGTTCACAGATGAAGGGGTTTTCATGTGCAAAAAGAAAGATGGTGGAATCGCCTGACAAAAATGGGCGAGTTCGGCGCAGAGGCTGGTCCACCGCCGGACCATCCGGTGGCAGACCGGGCCAGCCCGGCGGAGCCGCCGGACTGCTGTTCTGAACCGTCGTTTGGCGGGCCGCCGGATCCGCCCGGCCAGCCGCCGGGATCCCGGCGAGATGTCCGGTCCCGCCGGACCATCCGGCCCAGAGGCCGGCGGTGCCGAACTTACCGCCGAACCGCAGCTCGGGCTGCCTCCAACGGCCAGATTCTCACCCACCTATAAATACCCCTTCTCCCAGCTGGGGTAGGGTTAGAACTTCACCAACCATTGTTCATCCTTGAAGCTCTCACCTACCCCCATTGCAAAAACACCAAATTCCATAGATCTCCCCTTCTAGCCAACCAAAGCTCTTGATCTTTGGAGGATTGAAGGAGGAGGCACCGATCTACATCTTCACCAAAGGAATTTCATTTCCACCTCCATTTGCTTGGAGGATTTGCACCTTGGGGATCTTGTGACCCTAGGTGTTGTAATTGGTTGATTGACTTGTCTTTGTGGTGATTCTTGCCTCCGTGGCTTTCTTGGGAGCCTCCAATTGAATTGTGGAGTTATACCCCAAGCTCCGTGTAAGGGATTCGTGGTTCCCCCAATACCACCGCTTAGTGGAAACGGGCTAGCCTCCGTGGCTTGCTCACCGGAGAACAAGGTGAGCCTTTGTGGCGTTGGTCGACTCCGTGTCACCACACCTCTCCAACGTAGACGTACTTCCCCTCAAAAGGAAGGAACTACAGGAATACATCCTTGTGTCTCCGGTCTCCACTCTTCGGTTATTTCTTTTCCTTACTTGTATCTTGCTAGTTACTTATTTACTTGCATGCTTGCCACTCATAGGAAATTCACCTAGTTGCACATCTAGTGAATTTACTTTGTGTCAAGCCTTAAATTTAAAAAAGATTAAAAATTGACTTAGCGCCTATTCACCCCCCCCTCTAGTTGCCCGTACCGATCCTTTCACTCCATAAGATAAATAGCACATGCTGGGTAAACAAATTACAGTTGGGCAATTGATAGAATAAAGATAAACGTGATATGTCAAGAAGATTACTATGCGATTTACTCTGGGCATTACAACAAAATACATAGACCGCCATCCAACTGCATCTATGACTAATAATCCACTTATGGCGAATCAATCCGAGAACTCCACAAGTATTAAGTTGCGAACAACAGATAATTGCATTAAGCAAAGTGTGTAATGTAAACAAAGCATATGCCCTTGAGCATATGAATGTTGTTTTCTCCCTAGTAGCAACAGCACATCTACAACCTTAGAGGTTTCTGTCACTCTCCCAGATTAAATAGAGGCATGAACCCACTATCGAGCATAAATACCCCCTCTTGGAGTCAGTAGCAACTACTCGGCCAAGATAGCTACTAACAACGTAGAGCATGCAAGATCATAAACAACATAGAGATAACAACAGATATATTTCAGTACAGCAACTCAATCATAACACCAATATTCATCAGATCCCAACAAACCAAACATGTAGAATTACATAATGGTGATCTCAATCATGTAGGGCAGCTCATGAGATCTAAACATGAAGCACATGGTGGAGAAGATAACCATCTAGCTACTTCTATTGACCCATGGTCCAAGGTAGACTACTCACTCATCGCTCCGGAGGCAAGCATGGCGATGAAGAAGACCATCGGTGGCGATTCCCCTCTCCGGCAGGGTGCCGGGAAGAGCTTCCGGACCCTCCCGATCTTCGGGTCGATGGCGGCGGCGGATCGCGATGTGTTCTGGAAAACTGATCGGGTACTTAGGTTTTTTCCGTCGGGGGGTCTTTATAGGTGAAGGGGCATCGTCAGAGGTGGCCCGAGGGGCTCTCACACATAGGGGGCGCGGCCAGGCCCCTGGCCGCTCCGCCCTGGTGTGTGGGTCCCTCGTGGCCCCCCTCCAACTTCTCTTCGGATCTCTGGAAGCTTCTGGGAAAAATAAGACTTCAGAAACTTGTTTCGTCCAATTCCGAGAATATTTCCTGTGTATCACTTCTGAAACACAAAAACAGCAGAAAACAGGGAACTAGCACTGTGGCGACTTGTTAATAGGTTAGCTCCGGAAAATGCATAAAAGTGCCACGAAGTGTAATGAAACAGTAGGCAAATGGTGTAAAAACAAGCATGGAGCATCAAAAATTATAGATACGTTGGAGACGTATCAAGCATCTTTCAAGCTCTCTCCCCCTTGTTGCTTAAAGGTACGAACTTCAACTTCAGGATTACTCATTCTAGCAAAACTAAAAGCAGACAAGTAAAAACAACTATAAATGATACTAATTTTTTTCTGTGTTTTTGATAAATCGATGCAAGTAAAGTAAAAACAAAACTTAAAACAAAGTAAAGGATGTGTGTGCGAAACTCCCCTTGCAGAAGTCTTCTTTCTCCCCGGCAACGGCGCCAGAAAAAGTCTTGATTGCTATAGATGGCGCGGTGATGATGGAGTGAATGATCGGCCAGTTGGGAAACCCCAAGAGGAAGGTATGATGAATATAGCAGCAAGTTTTTCCCTCAGTAAGAAACCAAGGTTTAATCGAACCAGTAGGAAAAAGCCAATACTCCTGAAGGTGATGCTTGCTAGCTTCGCGACAGCTTCGGACAATTTATAGGGCGCCTCTTCCAAGCTTTGCTTTGCCAGCTGCAACGTGGAACCTGCACACAACACAACCAAATACTTTGTTCCCAACTTATGATGAGGTTGTCAATCTCACCAGTTTCCTTGAAACAAAGGGTATGAGCGTATCGAGTGGAAAGTGATAGTAATATGCGAGTAAAGTAAACAGTGCGAGTAAAGTAAACAGGTGGTAGCAATATAATGGAAATAGGACCAGGGTCCACAGTTCACTAGTGGTGTCTCTCAATAAGATAAAATAACACATGCTGGGTAAACAAATTACAGTTGGGCAATTGATAGAATAAAGACAACGTGCATATGTCGAGAGGATCACTATGAGATTTACTCTGGGCATTACAACAAGATACATAGACCGTCATCCAACTGTATCTATGACTAATAATCCACTTGTGGCGAATCAATTCAAGAACTCCACAAGTATTAAGTTACGAACAATAGATAACTGCATTAAGCAAAGTGTATAATGTAAACAAAGCATATGCCCTTGAGCATATGAATGTTGTTTTCTCCCTAGTGGCAACAACACATCTACAACCTTAGAGATTTCTAACATACCCCCAGATTAAATAGAGGCATGAACCCAACTATCGAGCATAAATACCCCCTCTTGGAGTCACTAGTATCTACTCGGCCAAGATAGCTACTAACAATGGAGAGCATGCAAGATCATAAACAACATAGAGATAACATAAGATAATATTCAGCACATCAACTCAATCATAACATCAATATTCATCGGATCCCAACAAACACAACATGTAGAATTACATAACGGTGATTTCGATCATGTAAAGCAGCTCACGATATCTAAACATGAAGCACATGGTGGAGAAGATAACCAACTAGCTATTGCTATGGACCCATACTCCAAGGTAGACTACTCACTCATCGCACCGGAGGCAAGCATGGCGATAAAGAAGACCTCCTGTGGCGATTCCCCTCTTCAGCAGGGTGCCGGGAAGAGCTTCTTGACCCTCCCGATCTCGGATCGACGGCAGCGGCGGATCGCGATGTATTCTGGAAAAGTGATCAGGTATTTAAGTTTCTCCCGTCGGGGGATCTTTATAGGCGAAGGGGCAGCGTCAGAAGTGGACCAGGTGGCCCTCACCATAGGGCGGCGCGGCCTGGCCCTGGGCCGCGCCCCCTGGTGGTGTGGCCGCCTCCTGGCTCCTTTCCGTCTCCTCTTCGGTTCTGAGGAAGCTTCGGTAAATTTCTGGATGTTCGGCTTTTGTTTCGTCCAATTCCGAGAATATTTCCTGTGTAACTTTTCTGAAACACAAAAACAGCAGAAAACAGGGAACTGGCACTATGGCATCTCGTTAATAGGTTAGTTCCGGAAAATGCATAAAAATGCCACGAAGTGTAACAAAACACTAAGCAAATGGTGTAAAAATAAGCATAGAGCATAAAAAATTATAGATACGTTAGAGACATATCACGCACCGAGACTGAGCACCGCATTGAGCGGCGCATGACTGTGCGGTTCTAGGAAGCCGCTATCCGTGCCGCGATGGCGGTTATCGAGGCCGGTGGCGCCATCGGCAATGGCGACAGAGGCGCCCTGTAGTAAGGAGACGGCGGCGGTGGCTACGTAGCGGCGGTGCCGGCCACATAGCCATGTCTTCCCGCGCCGAGACGGCGGTGCCGGCGTCGGAGACGGATAGGCATTTTTGTTTTGTTTTATGGACCCTTTTTGTGATGGACGTATCAACATGTAATGAACTAATGTTAATATGCAAAATAGTCTGCTATCACCGATGGTAGCTATCCACCTTAACGTCGTCCATATATCTGTTACTGGTACACTCTGACCCGTCCCCCACCACTGCCTGTGTCACGCACGCAGTTCAGCCATGCCTCTTTCTCTCACCTCACCCGTCTCCCACCACCACTCTTCCTTTTCCCTTCACCAGCCGCCGCATCCGGCCGGTGTAGGGGCACCGTGAATCCGGCCGTTGGTGCAGGAGCACCTTCCCACGCCGCCACGCGGTGGCTAGACAACCACCACCGCCTCCCCTTCCGAGCCAGCGGCCCGCTAGCCTCCTCCCGAGCGCCGCCCTGCTCTCCCTTTGACTCTTCCGACGAGGCCACCTGGGGTGGTGCCGTATGTGGATGGGGAGCACGCGGCGGCGGTAAACCAGGAGGTCCACGGCGCCGACGTATACCCGCCCCCACCTCGCTCCGACGGCACGAGCAATAGCACTCCCCGACCTCCCCACAATAGCTCCCTGAGCAAAACAGAGTAGAAGAACGCCCTGACGATGGCTTCCCTTGCTGCCCGGCACCACGCGTCGTCGGCTGGAACAACGCGCTGCTGGTCTCCCACGCGAGCTGGGAACACGTGACGCCGCCGGCTTCGCGCGTGCGAGCTGTGCTCGGTGAGTCCGGATCGTGCTGGCCACCAGCGGTGTGCAGTTTTGGTTTTGGATGCGAATGCTCTGGTGCGCGACAGCGCGAGGCGAGGGGCATGAGACCACATGAAGGATGTGTTTGTTTTTCCAATTGATTTTATAGTGATCTAGATCCACACATTTTCTTTAGACTGTATCGTTATTTGTTGGATTTCTCCGGTTCTTTGATTTCTTGTCTTTCTGCACATGAATTCTAGCAGTAGAGTGCAGGGACGGGGTTCGGCCGCGTAGGGGAGGCGAGAGCGGGGATGCGGTCGGGCCGCGTCGGCGAGAAGGATGGAGGGTACTGGTGCGGCCGACAGGACGCCATGGTTCGGCGGCAAGTCGAGGCAGCAGGGAAGCTCACTGGGTGGTGAGGAAAAGAATGGCGCTAGGGACACGACAGCGACGACTGCGCGGGGATCCTCGTCCAAATGGACCTGCTGCTCCACTCCGAGCTCATCCGCTAAGTCGAGTCACGCGCGGGGTTTCCCAATTTCTTCTCCCAGCAGCAATCATGCGCGGATGCCAAGTTCTGCAGCCAGCACAAACAAGTTGATTTAGGAAGAGCTGTCAAAAATATTCCGATTCGTTTGAAGAATCAAAGGATTTTTTTGGGGGAAGATGAACTCACGCAGCATGGTTGCTTGGTGCGGCTGCTGCCCGTGGTTGCTTGGTGCGGCAACACTCGCGGCGGCGCGTGCCTCACGGTCCGGCGGCGACGTGTAGCACATGGCCCGGCAGCTGCGTGTGGCAAACTGGCAACGAAAGAGAGAAGGTGTGGGAGGAGATTGGTTCCTGTGGATAATAGCCGGATAAGGCTGCGGGTGGGAGGTGGGTTTCGGTCAAAGAATTGACGCAACGGACGTTACTGTGTCCTTTTTCTCCGTTAGTTCACACGCGGTGCAGATCGTCTATAGAGCCGATCCAACGGCTGTTTAAGGGTGTATAGCTACCATGGATGGTAGCAAATCTGCATTGATGTTAATATGCAAAATAGTCTGCTAATATTATGCTCTACTAATGTGTCGTTACTATGCGGGCCCGCGGTAAACTAGGGAGGACGCGTGCGCCGTCTGTCAGCGTCCGCGCCGACGCAAACTTGGCCTAAATTTTTGGACCAAGGAGGACGCGTTCGTTTGAATGCGTCGCACCGCTGGAGAGGGCGCTGACGACACGCCGGTCCGATCGGACAAGTTCGGACGCGCGCGAACGCTATGCGTTAGCCCGCTGGAGATGCCCTTACACTTCGACCGAAAAACTGGATGCATGATTTAACCAGTGACAGTATATACTGAAAATGCCTCTCGGGAGCCGATTGGATGGTTCAGGTTGCATTGATGTACCGTTAGAACATCTGAAAATATGGTTACTGAATTTCTTATGCTGTCATATTCGGTTGTCCACTCTCCCTAGCATTTCTTTGCTCCTAAATCCGTTGTGCACTTGTCTATTTTTGCTTTGTTCAGACGGACGACACATTGTGCCATGATGGTGTGATAGATGTGGAAAATCAACTTGTAACTCAGCCTTATAAGAAGCATGATGTAGGAGTAATCAGCACATCTTGAGAAATAAACAACAACTCAATACCCATAAAAATACAACCATAAAAACATGTGAGAACTGACAACGCATTTCTTTCGTAGACATGTGCATTGTATCTATAAGTGTTAAATATAATCCTCCTAGCAAAAAAAATAATCCAAAGAAATGTAGAGCATATTAAAATAGAGTCCCCACCAACATACACCTTCAGTAATCACATCTTGGAACAACAATTTTGGGACATATTATACACATGGTGTTTGGCGCTCAAGTTGGCCAAGAAATTAGTTAATTCTCAGATGACCGACAACTTCTCTTCTCGCACGATCTATTTTTTTTTACAAGCCCCGCACGATCTATGTTGCTTTTTTCTCAGGCCCAACTTTGTTAATGTGCATCATGGGCTTTGTTTGTTTGCATTTTTACATTAAGCGACAAGAACTGGCTTGTTTAGGCGTTGTACCTGTGTTTGGGGCTCTCCCTGAGGTCTGAATCCCAACCTATTCAATTGTTGCACAAAACAAGAAGGAAGACCATGGAAAAATCATTGCCAACATATACATGCTATACATAATACATCATAAATTCCTATAAAAGATCTTGTGAGCCTTCTTCCCCATCCTCCTCCTTTTCCCCGTATCCCAAAAACGTCGCCAAGACTATGCGTCTCTAGAATACTTAAAATAACTCAGATGAGTTTTTCATGTTAATAATATAGATGCGTAAAATTTTATAATTATCAGTTGACTTTTTCATGGCCCACTATCGCTAATACTACTCAGATCGATTTGCCCCAAGGCTCCAACCTCAGTTTTGCGGCTGTTGCCCTCCTCATCCAAACCAACCTCGTAGACAACAAAACGGTTGAGAGCTTTGTTAATTTAAAACCGGGCTAGCTCTTTGTGCCTTAAGTCAAGGAAATAATCCTATATGATATGGGTCGTACATCCCCCTGTGTGGACTACTTCTCGCTCGCGACACCTGGATTTATGAATCTAAAAGCACACCAGTCAACTTAGCAAATTGCTACCTAATCGGTAACCATGTTCATTTCTCCCGTAGTTACATGCTGCCTCTTCTCAATGCCACTGGAATTCCCAGGCTCATTTATTCAGGGTTCTACCGATGCTCACTGCTCTCCTCCAACGTCCATGGACACTCTCCTCCACGCCACGGCAGCGCTCCTTCTCGCTGCATCGTGGTGTTCTTCTCCAACTCCGACAACCGCTGCTGCCTCTCGATCTCCATCCTATTGCACCATCGGCGAATTAATCACGCATCTATGATTTTCTTGGATCCCTCAACGTTTCCCCTCAACTAATTAGATGCCAATATGACTGCAGCCTTGCCTTCACACAGGACCATTGACATATGGGTTCGCCGTCGGTGACTATGAGAGCATCACTGGTAACTGCACACGGCTAACCCACGGATGGAATCTGTTCAACGTCCTCTACCAATTTTTTGTGGTCTCCTTCTGCCTTCACCCAACACCTCGCGGGCAAGCTCGTTGCTGACGTCGGGTGTGAGGTGTCCTTCTAGCACATGGAGTCGAACTCGCAATCGAGAAGGGTAAAACAGGGACGATAGTGCTTTTAGATTCGTACTCCAGGTGTCACGAGCAGGAGTTGGTCCACGCATCGGGCCTGTACGACCCAGGTCGTATAGGATCATTTTCCCTTCAGTCTAAAAAAAAGGTACGGTTCGAAATTCACTCTCATAACCTCGACACCATTCCGGTATGGATATTAATCTGAGCTTCAGAAGTGCAACATTAGCTTCAACTAATCAGATCAGCATCATCGTCAAACATCCACTACATTCTACGTCTCTACCAGCTAGCTAGCCATACATCATGTTGGTGCTGCACAGAATCTGATATACGTTGTCGAGTGCCCAGCATGCAGAATCACATGCAGAACTCGTGCTTCTTAGTTTCTTGTCCATCAAAGATGTGATGCCTCCTGATAGTGATAGCCAATGACAACATTTCCACTAGCTATCCATCAAGTAGGGTGGGGGTACACGAACCTTTTAAAACGCTACCAACAACTTTCAACCAATTGTCTGTTCGGACTCCAAAATGTTGGCGCCAGCAGGAACATTTCGCAATCCGCATTCCCCTCTAATTTCGGCATGCCAATCAACTAGCAACACAACGAATCGGAATTGACCGGGAGGAACAATCCGAAAGCTGCAGCAATATATGTACCTTCCCTTGTCCGATGGTAACGCCGTCACAGAATTCTACGTAGTCAAAGATTCAGCATGCATGCAGGCCGTAGCTGCAGCAAAATGCCTTCGGCCAACTCTCGATGCCCCGTCGGGCACAAGCTGTCACGGACAATATCAATGGCCTCATCAACAAGGCATATTCTCTACGCAGCAGCATATGGAAGGAGAAGAGGAAGACCTTGCGTATCGCTATCAGTTCGCTACTTTTCAAATATGGCAACATCATAGGGGATATGTAGTGTCATGAGGAATACCCACGGAAGATGTTACCATCAAACCATGAGAGGACAAACAGGCGGAGCATTTACAATTTTCAAAACTTCGAAACCGCAGAGTTTAATCTGCCTCTATCCAAGCCAAATTAACAAAAATCTGTGTAATTGATCGAATGAAAATGGGGCGAATCTCATACCGAGACAATTTTCCTAGAGGACCTTTCAATTTATTTTTAATTTTCGGAGTTTTGAAGTATAGTGCATATAAGCACTTCAAGATTTAGCCCCAATCATCTAAACATCTTAGCTACGAGCATGGTCTTGAGACCTTATGGACAGTGGTGCATATATACCATGTATGGACGTTTTCCTATTTTAGACTATGTAATAATTAGCCGAAAACATAGATTTCTGATACATTTCTAAGTATCGAAAATATGAGATGTAGATTTGTGATCACACCTACGTAGTCAAGTTTTGAGGCTCGACATGGTTAGTGCGAGATACGTATGTGGTCGTTCTGATTTTACAAGAAGTACAAAGCATCCTAGATATAATAAAAATTATCTCGTGATCCTTGGACCATCTAACAACCCCTACCGATGTGCTGCTTCCTTACCGGAGCCGGTTTGATGTTGTTGATGACACCGGAAACACTTCGTGCATGTGCCCCTAAGGACCATCGCCCTAGAGCTGAAGTCGTCGCCATTGAAACCTTGAATCCGAATATCCTGGCAAGAAACCTACAACACAAGTAGAGAAAACATGGTCCACCACTTCATGGGGGCACAAACCAGACGATTCACTGCCCTCCTCAACTCCACCAGCAAGATCACCGCTGACAAGGTAGGAGAGGAGCTTCCACGCAATGTTGCTATAGCCACCATAACTTCGTTGCTAGTTGACCAAACCCTAACTTTAGCGACCCAGCTACAGCTCCAAGCATAGGTCCAAGGTCCCACCCCCTCTTGCATCCAGAGCAGCAAGCAAAGGATGCGGGGACCCATCGATGTCGGGCGGAGACGGGCAGCGGCTAGAGTTTTACCTTTTTTTCTTAGGTGTGCGACTTTTTTTACCGTGCTGACCTTGTTGCCTGTTGGTGATTCTTCTTATTACACAACGGTGTAGAAAATCTTAGGGAAGCTTTTCCGTACGGATCAGAAATTGACTTCAAGAAACAAATTCAGATTTGAATTTCTGTGGTACGGTAGATGGATATTATTCCGATGTCATCTAGCACAACAAACTTGGCCGTCCCAATCTAATGCATTATTCCATGTTTTCTCAATGGTTTTGCTACTTTGAAGGTGCTAGCTAGAGCAACAAATATTTCTGAAGTTTTGCCAACAACCATCCGATCTTACTAGATTATGCATTTTCTTGCTCAAACTTGAGATCAGAACAACCACATACATGTCTCATTACCATGGTGTGACAAATGTCACATCCCTTATGAAACAGCAGCAACGCATCCTTGTGAAGGCCCAATACTTAAGGAGCCTACAAGTACAACACAGGTACATTATTCCAACCTCTAGCTAAGTACCGTGTGACGCGGCTAGCGTGCATTCTTAAGCACGCATGCTGAGTACTGGTAAGCTCGAGCTTAATTGCCCCTTCGAGCTGACCATGGCTGACCCATCAGTATGATAGACCAGCTGACATGAATCCATCAGTACATTTTTATTCTACTCCAGCTATGTATTGGTTCGTGCGTGGACATTGCTGATCTGTCAATGAGACAGATCAGGTGAACCTTCTCCCGCCGGTGCCCGTCGGGCGCTGGCAGTTCAAGTACATGGCGGCGACGGGCTTGCCGAGGTTGAAGCGGCGCGCGAAGCTGCGAGAGTTGAAGTTCTGGCGCACTTGCGGCGCAAACACTGTTCCACGCCCCAGCTGCTGGTACAGCACCAGCACGATGCGGTGGATACCCATTGTGGGGCTTGGGCTCTCGTATGGCACGATCTCTCGTCCTGCAGTTTCATCAAAGAATAAAAGCTAGATGAGATGAGATAAGAAAAAACTGATCTTTCACTGTACTTGTGGGTGTTCTTTCTTGAGAGACTGATTTGCGGGAAGGTGGGAGGGACAGGACAAGAACGAACGTAGACCATATCTAGGTCCCGTTGAAGGTATGTATATGATTGTATAATTTTTTTTCACTGTTTAGAGCTATCAATTATATTCAGGAATTCTGTATTGGTTACACTAATTAACATGGCTGAACTGTTAGTTGATTATTTTTAGTGACAAAAAATGGTAAATTACTTTTTTGGCAGCTATATTTTCCATGTAAGTGATGAAACATTTTTGGCAACTTCACTAGGTATGTAGCACCATTGCACACGCTGAAAGGGAACATGTATAAGTAGATTTGACAAATACTTTGGAATAAAAAATATATAATTTATAAATCTAGATAACGGAAAATAATACATGTTTGACATAGTAATAATAATATGAAGTTACTTATAGCTAATCCACACATTACAAAATTTTCATTTAACATTATAGATCACACTACACACATCTACTATTTTACAAGCTGCTTAACATATATAATAATTTACTGTATTAGACATGTAGTAGAAAACAACAATCCCAAAGTAAGCAGAAAGTATAAGTTGGTGCCTGACTATGAAATATGACCAGAAACGGTATCTAACAAGAAACGTTTTTGCAAGAAACATGAAAGAAAGCATGATTCTGCAATTAATCTTCATGTTCTCATCGCATGGAGAGAATGCTCCATATTAGCTTTTAGGAGGTTTATATGAATGCAAAATTGTGTATGATTGCATATTATGCATGGTGATATGCGTACTCACCAAAGCTATCATCTGTTGATGCTGGGACATCAGTCACCATCCTGTATATCAAATAAAAGGGTATTTAGAGAAGTTCGTTAATATCGTTAATAGTGAAAAAGAAAGATGAATGTGTAGAAATGACAACATATGCTAGAGCTATGGCTTACCAATGCAGGTACTCCCTCAATGTTGGGTTGCTGGGATTAGGCGCATCAGGATCTATCATAACCTAATTGAGTTGCAATTACACAAGCACGTGGTCAAAATGTTAGGAGATAAAAATATAACCTGGTTATAGTTTTGGCTGGGGTCCCAACAAACAATTTCAGGCAAAGAGGTAGCAATGACCTAGCCCAAGCATAGCTTGGCTGGGTCAAGCCATTGATTTGCCAAGCTCTGTGGACTTCACACCATCGCCATATACATATGGTCAACCATCAATGGAGTAATCTTTTGGGTGCAAAGTGATGTGTGGCTTACTAGGGTATAGGCCACTCGAAAATCGTCACCTCCGATCTCAACTCTCGGTTTCAGAGTGACCGCCGGGGAGCGAAACTCCATCCCGTTAAACACGGGCCTCCCATCATACATCACAGTTAGAGGCACTGAGCTAGTAAATGGGTCTAGAACATCTCCAACTATATGCGCCCTTGTCAAGGAGTCATTAGACATAGTATATACGAGTCTCAGAGCAAGTGTATACCCTATGAAACTACAAAAGCTTGGGGAGATTGCAAGGGTTTCAGGGCTATTTATAATTTCCGAGATGGTTCTAAGATTGCACATGTGTGATTCGAGTTGTAATCATTGGAATATAACACTGCAGTGATCTTTTTCGTAAGATGCTCTTCTACTTGTTTGATAGCATCTTGTACAGTTCTGTTGTGTTGATAATGTTTTTAGCATCATCTCTATTTCTCGCGGTAAGAACATATCTAACAAATGTTTGGGAATATATCCTTTCCATATCAGTTATGAGTAATTAGATATTTTGGCCCTGTTCTATCATGCGTCAAGTTACAAGCGGCCGGAGACATATGGACGACCTCTACTTCTGACTTTTCCTGGAACCATATATAGCTTTGGCAATTGGCTATATCTGTTGTATTAGTTGGCCAGTCAGCGGGCTAGCTTGATATACCAGTATGCATCAAATATACATCAATACAGTAGTGCAAAAATAAGTAAGAGTCTTGCTTTCTTTTACAGCACAGACAACTGCTACATTTCAAATACATTTTTATATATGGTGTAGAAGTGTGTGGTACCCCTAAATTTCTGAAAACTTATAATCAAGTGTAGAATTTACAAAACATATGTGATGCCAAGAATTCGAATTAAACAAATGTGTGAAAGTTTTATTATACTGTTACCCTTGATAATGTACTGTTTTTAGCGTATCAATTTCTTCTTAAAAGTAGAGGCATGAACACATGTATCATGTTCATACATACACTAGTTGTATGTGCAAATATGTACTCCCTCCGTCTCTAGAAGGATGTCAAAGATTTCTATAAATTAGATGTATCTAGAAGCGATTAAGTGTATAGATACATCTAAATTTAGATAAATCTTCGACATTCTTTTAGGGACGGAGGGAGTAGTAGTTTATTAATTTGGTGAATCTTACATATCGCCATGAAATGAATAATGTTTAGCACCTATCCGTATGTGAAATTAAAAAAAAATCACTATTGTTGAGAATAGATTCCGTGACATATGTGCCAATGAGCACATACACCTTTGGAAGCGGCTTCCTTAGTTGATGCTTCAATACCTTCTTCGAATAATTCTTCAGTTGTTCATACGAAAACTTAAAATACGGAACATTAATTGGTTGACCTCCAATTATTCTAAAGACTATTATAATACTTTACTGGTCTCTAAATTTTCAAATTTATACATTGGCTGTTCGGGAGAAACAAAAAAGGTTCTATGAGGTCAAGGTATGTAGCATGGAACTCCATGCATAACTGGAAGGCCCAGGTTGAAGGTGCACCTACATGGGGGTTTAGAGCATCCTCTCTGCCAAAGCGAAACATACTTTCACAGACATAAATTCAAACAGATCAGAAAATATATATAGTCACCATTGAAATCTCTGTTCACTAGTCCATAATTGATAATTTGTAGACAATCTGAAGTTCTTCAGCTTGGCATCGATTTACTGAACAACCTGATTACCTTATTCCGTTGCATATTGGTATTTTTTTGTTCCATTGCTTGTGGATGAAGTAACTATCATATATTAGCTAAGGTAAATATTGAATTTTTCTTTCGAAATGGAGGATGACCCCAAGCCTCTGCATCGAAAAGATACATACAGCCCTTTTTATTAATTTATTCAACAAAGGATGGACAAAGAACATACATCAAAAAAATGAAACTTCCACACCACACCTATAAACCCAACACTGGTGAAGATTATGTTCAACATGGCATTGTGCCCGGAGAACATCAAAATCCTCCACCAGCTAGGAACCAGGAATATCGCATACCCCAAGACGCCCTCTAGGCGAAACGAGAGCGCTCATCTGGTTTAGCAACACTTCACGAGCACCTCATGTACACGCTAGAAGAGTCGTCACCGCCATAAAACCGCCGAGCCATCTTCAGGTTAAGATCTGCATAAACTCAGCCGATCCTGCCGATGATGCCACCATGGCGCCAGGACGGCGCCTCCTCCCTGCGCACGCATCACCTCACGCGTCCTCCGCCGAGACTCCACGACACCACGCCGCCGAGACTCACCATATTTGATGCGGGAAGGGACACGCCGCACCACCTCAGAACCACCTCCAGCGAGACAACTGCTCCAAAATGATGCCCTAAAGAGGGGTCACGGTGCCGGCCGCCGCCATCATCCAATCCGGGATCCCCAGATCTAGGGTTTCCCCGGGAACATCCCGAGCGAGTAGAAGAAGGTTGCAACGATGATGCCTTCAACAAGGTAACGGCGCCTAACGCCGCCATCGCCTGACAAGACCAGAGTCGTAGCATGGTTTTCACCGGCAGTGCCTCCTCCATTCGCAGTCGAGGCTAGGTGTGAGATCCCGCGATCCGCCACAACTAGTTGCCACCTGGCCGACCACCTCTAACAAGGAGGCCGCCGCCGCCAAGCCCGGGGCCGCCACCCCGCCACCCCCGTGATACAAGCAAAGCCACACCAGGGAGCCGCACCAGGGAGGCGCCTCCAGCAAGGGCAGTAGCATGCCATCGATGCCTGAGCACAACAGCCTGGCGCCGCCCTGCCATCCGGCCACCAAGAAGAAGATCATGTGGCCGCCTGCCTGCACCACCACAGCCAGAGAAGAAGAACGGGTGCCGTCGTTTTGCTCTAGGGCCGAGACCAGAGAGATCCTGCCACCGCCGCGCTATGGGGCTTTGCCCAGTGACGCCTTTGGCGGCGGCGAGGGATGGGGAGGCCGGGGAGAGGGAGGGGAGGCCGCCGGCGCTGGGTTTCCCGATGCAGCGCGAGCACCGCCGCACGGGGAGGGGTTAGGTTCGGGTTGCATATTATTAATGATTTGGAATTATGATTTATGTGATTACCTGTGAGACCTTTTTTTTCGAAATGGGGGCGTACCCCAGCCTCTGCATCAAAGTGATGCATATGGATTTTATTTTATTAAACCATCCACACAAGTATCAACTTATTACAAGGTTTTATTACAACTCAAAGATCAATCGGGATCACGAAATTGAGCTACAACAATGATCTTCAAAGGTTGCTGCCATCGGTTGAAGCTTCAATAGTTGATCCTGTTGTCAAGCCGCCAGCCGCACTGGTTGTATAAATCCCGTGCTACCATCTCCAAACAGTTGCACCCAGAATCCATGGCATGCCGCTCCTCCACTGGTTGGAGAAAGGACCACATACGGATCCAATGCGTAGCCATGGGAATAACCAGCAAAAATGATGGTTTCTTTGGTTTGTTAAAGATAAAATCATTTCGGACATTCCACATAGCCCAAAGAATTGCACAACACCAACACGAACTTGCATTAACTCTTTCTTAGGAATATTAGCTAGCCAATTCCCAAACAGGTTACTAACCTGTGAGACCTTTTTTTCCGAAATGGGGGTGTACCTCAGCCTCTGCATCAAAGTGATGCATATGGCTTTTATTTTATTAAACCATCCACACAAGTATCAACTTATTACAAGGTTTTATTACCTGTGAGACCTGTATGATTGAAGTCCTGAAAAACCTCACTCCAAAGAACCAAGGAACCTCCTCTCCATGAAAGGTTATTTTCGCACATGCATGTTGTGAGTTCTTTATGACGCTAGGCCCTATATGCAAAAGTGCTTTAGTTTGGATAGAGACATTGACATGGTAGGCAAATCGAGGCCTTTCTTGCAAACCTAGCTATGGTTTCTTTCTCAGATATAGCCAATTCTCTGCGTTCTATGATGTGAATACTTAAAAAGTTTGATACCTTAACTAAACTTGCTTCACGTTGCAACACACGATGTTTTTTCACTGTTTTCAAGAAGATAGTCGTCCCGTCTTTTGATTTGATAGAAAGCATGATTATTTACAACAAGACGAGGCAAAAAAAGACAAGGCTAAAGCGTCAATTATGGCAAATGGCGGGAGCCCGTTGTCTATAGAACTGTCTTAGGATTCAAATAAATTCAACACGTTGCCTGGGTCATGGGAAAATACGTATGACCCACATGGTGTAGAGTAGTCTACCACAAGCAGATATTCTGTATCCCTTGGGCAAATGCCTGATGAGGTCATGCAGGAGCTGGTGAAGGGATACAAACTCGATGCATATGAATCTATATATTATAATCACCACTTGATTAGGTAACAAACTAACAAACTACTCTCGTCTCCCCCGGGGCGACAGGGAGAACCCCTAAACCAGCTGCCGCCGAGGTCCTCCCCACACCCCCTTCTCCTCCCTCCCCCGGCACCGCCGAGGGCGTGGCCGAGCGAACGGTCGGCAGCGGCGGTGCGCGGGGGGGGGGGGGGGGGGGGGGAGGGGCTCTTCATCGCCTCACGCAGGGGGTCAGCGGTGGGATGACTCCCTTGGGTCTGGGTTATCGTGGAGCGGATCTGGGTGAAAATTCTATTTGGCAAAATGACAGAGGTGGCGATGACGACGCAAAAATTGTCGCATCCTTGATGAAGGCATCGTCGAGGTGATGCTCCGCACCTCCTACTGTTACCTCCGAGGAAAACCCTAGATCCGTTGGATCAGATGATGCCGACGTGACATCGTTGTTCCTTCCGTGGGAGCATCATCTTTGGAGTTCTACATCGGCCGGAGGGACTAGTGGATGGCTTCACAGGTGGAGCGGTGTGGCATCTACCACGTCGACGACGGCGGGTCACATCCGTGTGGCGCAGCGGGGTCTCGACCGGGGACATGGCTTGATGGACTCGCGCAGGGCGGTGGCAGGTAAGATGAAGATTATGCGGAAATTTGATCTTGAAGATGGCTGGGTGTTATAATGGTGGTGACGGCTTCTGTAGCGAGTGCAAAAGGTGGTCGCTAAGAGTCTACTACACTGGAGCACTCCCGTTTTGCCTAGAGGGTGTCTCGGGGTATGCAATATTCCCAGTTTCTAGTTGATGGGTGATTTTTATTGTTTTTCAGGCACAGGGCCTTGTTGAAATGTTCTTCACTCGTTGTCGGGTGTGTAGGTGTTGTATGGTGGCTTCGGATTTTTTCGATGTATGATCTTTGTCATACCTTTGTTGAATATATTAATAAAAAGACATATGCGTCTCTTCGATGTAGAGGTCAGGGGTCATCCTCCATTTTGAAAAAATAGATCTATTATAAAAATGCATAAAAGTAAATTTCAAAAAATTCTAACAAAATTGCGTGTGTGCTTATTGATATTTTATGTAGTCCACAAGTTTTGGAAAAATATACAATTTGTGTGACTGTGAGAAGATTAAATAATATCTAGTAAATAGATATGTTAAAGCATAAAAAATCTTTTATATATGGGATACGCTAAATGTTTCTTTCTCCTGAAAACTTGTGTGCAAACATAAAATATATGTGAATAATTTTTCTATTTTTATATTATAAAATAGTTTTAAATTTATATATATATATATATATGCAGCCAAGCCAAATTGGATTTTCTTCAATAAGACGCGGAATTGGGTGACACGGCGGGGTTGCTGAAGTAACCGAGCTGCAGCCGTGTATAGAATATACTCCCTCCATTCGGAAATATAAGATGTTTTAACTTTGTGAAGCGAATGTACTAGACAACTTTTAGTATATAGGTTCGCTCGAATCTATACACTAAAACATGTCTAGATACATTAGCTTCACAAAGCTTATAAACATCTTCTAGTATATTTCTAAACGGAGGGAGTAGTAGTGTAGAACCGTAGATCACTGAGTGTTGATCACCTATTAGCTATACAGGATAAGGAAAATGGCATACACAGTCAGATACCTGAGATTTTACAAAAACAGTTAGATTCAATCAACCATTATTAGATGTCAAATGGTAAAACTCCTCATTTTTTTCAACCGCCAGGCTGCAGCCATAGTCACCCATCATTCAATTTTTTGACATAAAAGACATCTGGCCCTACGCGTATGTAAAAAAAATCACCTTTTAAATAATTTACTAAAAAATACCAGCATTGAATGACGGCAGACCTCATCAGGCGACACATGGTGCCGGCCGCCAGGCGACACATGGTGCCTGCCGTCACAGCTGTGACGGCATGTGCCATGTGTCGCCTGGCAAGACCTGCCGCCATCTAGTACTAATCCTTTTTAATAAATTATTTAAGAGGTAATCTTCTTTGACAAAACGTTGAAGGAAGTGGTCTATTATATCAAAACATTCCCCATCATTCTACGCTGTCCAACTGGCTGCCTCCACCACGGCTGAAGTCGCCTGCCTTGCTACACAGTCTTCCCAACTGTCACCACCGCTGGTTGTCCCGCCGCACCGATCATCCTTCTCACCTTGCAGTATCCTAGCCATTTTCTCCGAAGCCTGAAAAGACCCAACCCTAACTCTAACCCCATCCCGTAAATTTCCCTACTCGTCTCAATCAATCCTCGCCCTGCACTCCATGTCATCACTATCGCTACAGTTCGACTGATTTTTGCAAATAAGCAGTCGCCTGAGTAGTTGTGTACTGGTGTGCTCGCACACAAATCGACACATCATGTACGTACGTACCTGCAGGCCTGAGATAAACGCTATCTAGCCAGGAAAGTTATTCCTGTGTACTAATACCATTGCAGTACTGAACATGTAATAATCTGCGGGAATCTCTTCGTTATCATGTACGTACGTACCTGCAGGCCTGAGATAAACGCTATCTAGCCAGGAAAGTTATTCCTGTGTACTAATACCAGTGCAAGTACTGAACATGTAATAATCTGCGGGAATCTCTTCGTTATCTGTTCTAATTCCGTCGCCTATCAGGCTATCACGGTAGAATATAACCTCGTCTCCACTATAATAGCCACCGTTTCTATTCTCCAGTCATGATATAAACGTCACTATCACTTGTACCTGTGGGCTTTTCGCTAGATCAAAGAATACTTCATGTCCAATAACTTTGCCTAGAGCATCAATCCCTTCATGCCGAGCTTGACATACATTAGTTAGTTTCTTATGTACATTCAAAATTGTTGAGCCTGCATCAGAGTGAGGTTGATTGAGGTAGTCTAGCTAGTTATGTCTACGCTATAGGCTTTTGTGCTCTTTTTTTTGAAAGTGCTCCTTTTTATCTGCTGTGGGATGAGGCAATCTGAATACTGTTAACCTGATTCCCCTGCAAAAAGAAGAAGAATAGTGTTAACCTGATGTGCCTTAGCCTATGGAAACGTTGAATAAATGTACAAGTTAGCAGTGGACGTGTCTTTACTTGAAGAATTATTTTCCGACTCGAAGAGTCTAAATATGGCCTAATTTTTTTTACTGAGTCTAAATATGCCTAAAAGTATATTTCTGATGCTGTCAAACAAAACAATTTGTGTGCTTTTGCTGCAACGGGTGGGGTTCAATCATGATTTTGATTATTTTGGATCTTAAGCTATATATCATTTGATGTTACCTACTGCAGCAGAACCTCATTACTTCATTTTAAATATATTTTTGTTGAGGTATGTTCACATCATGTGGTTCCTGACTAAAAACGTTTGTGTACTCTCTCCCTCCCGGGCCGCACGGGGGGGCGCGTGCGGTTCCGGAGGCCCCCCAACAAACCCTAGCGAGCTCTACCCAAATCCCTCCTCCCCCGGCAGTGACGGCCGCGCTCGGCTGCCAACGGCGGGGCGGGTGGACTGAGCACGCCCGGCGGGCTCATTTCGTGAGGAGGGGACGCCATGGGCGACACAGATGGTGGTGCGAGCGGCGGCAGCGCAAGGCGTCGAGCCCTCGCCGGCGGTTGTGACGGGGAGGCAGGAAAACGATACCACCTCCCAGGGTGTATCCTTTTGGCGTTGTACGACCATCTTGGCATCTTCTTCTATAAAACCGATACACCTCCCAGGGTGTATCCTTGAAAATGTATGTCACATCATCATTTTACATTGGCATGTTATTTTGTCATGATATTCCAGATGCCCTAAAAATAGGCACCACTGAAAATTCACATGCCCCAAAATAGCGCACCACACATAGCAACATGCCACACATATGAATCTAGTTTTCACAAAATCATCAACACATATATAAATAACATATAAATTCCTGATCTAACTTCGTCAATCACAAACACATCAATTCAAATGCATAGCATAGTTCAAGGCACAACATGGTTCAAAGGTCCACACAAACAAAAGCATAGTCCGCATACAACCATAGCTTCTTCCGCCTCTAGATCTAGGATTTATGTTATGCTTAGTCGTATTTTGTTTAAATTTGAAAAAATCACCAAATTAAATGAGTTTCACCATTTTTGTATAATTTTGTGCCATTTATCTTATTATAGAATTTCTTATCGCCACTTGGAGGGTAGAGAGCTGCCAACCCGTCACACTTGTCTCTCTCTTCGGACAGATTGTCTCTATTGTCCGCGCATCATTCAGGATGGTAACTAGCTACTTCATATGTAGGGATGATTTTGTTGTAAACCCATAAACTTTTGCATGATATAAACAAGGGAACTAAATAAGAAGTGAAACCTGTCATATCCCAAATGGTATAAAAGAAAGCTGGAAAAAAAACTAAGATGTTTGACTTGTACAAATTACAATATGTCTCACATGGTCATTTTACTAGTATGAAAGGAATGAGCCACACATGTTTTTCAACTGAACATGATTGAGATGTACAACCTCAGGTAAAACCAAAGATAGAAACCAACGCACTGAAATATGGGTTTACTTGATATCATTATAAAATATCATTTAAACAATCAAATCACGGAATACATGGAAATTAACCAACGGCTGTGATATACCTAACAATATCATACATGTCACTTGAAAATCCAATCACGGAATGAAAAGATAATAACATCAACCGTAATGTACACCACGATGATCAAACATAAGTCTAGAAACATTCAAGAAAACAAGACTGTGCCTTCTCATTTAAGTTTTCGATGAATGCAATGCCACCAACTATGTAACAAGAACTTCAGTTTGCTAATTGCTCTCCTCTTGGTTTTGCACACTGCAACCATGTTTATCCATCTTGTTCTTCGTGCCACTGTGTTGTTGTGTTTTATCTGAAGGCAAGACCTGTTAAAAGAATCAAAATATTGGCGGCTACATGGTCAAATGGCTTCTAGTTAGTTGGTTTTGAATCTAAAAAAATTAGTTGGTTTTGTCTCATTTTACTATATATTTAGATGGAAAATCTGTCTACTAAAGGAGTGGTACATATTATAGCCGACACCTAGCAAACAAATTACTAATTAATTCTCCAATATTCATAAACCGTTACATAGGGAAAAATCAAACCTGCATGATCTATCCATTTTGGACAGAAATGGAAGAAAAAGGTTTAGTGAAAACAATGATGACTGCAGCTTCTATCACCCTGCTTTAAATTTGAGCTGAAAGGGGAGGAAAAGGACAGATAAAAAAATATTGTGAGCAGATAGATGATACAAACATATGGAATTCTGAAATGACAAATCTTTGGAAAGGGGAATCAGTACCTGATGAGTACCATTCATTTATCCATACCAACGTGGGATGATTGGATGAGCATTAATGGCTCTCTCCATGGC
>QXEO01002061.1:0-34124 GCA_007115705.1 Dactylis glomerata | reverse complement strand
ATACAAGATTGATAAAATCATTCTTGTGGTTTCACTCATCAAATGTCAAAACAATTGATTCTTGCTCCAACCTCTTCCATGCAACAAGAACCGTTCTTATTGTTTCCATATTGAACAAATTCAATATTTCATCTATGTACTCTGGCAAAACTATATTAGTGCCTCAATCTATCTGTATAGACATTGATGCTTAATATTCTGGTTTTACCTAAGTCTTTCACCAAAAACTAATTTTAATGAAAACTTAACAATATCAAGAAAAACACATTATTTCCAATAAACGATATGTCACCTACATAAAGCATTAGAAATATGTCTTAGCGCTCCCACTTACTTTCTTATAATACAAGCATCTTCAAATATCTTGATGAAATTAACACTTTAACATTTTCATCATTGAAGATTCCAACTTCGCTACGCTTACTTCTACCATAGAAGTTTGCATACATATCTAGCAACCTTTGAATCAACAAAACCCATTGGGTCGTGTCAGTTACACGTCCTTGGTGTGCATTCCGGTAGAGGAACGTTGTTTCGTTTATTCAACTATCATATCTCAATATGTAATTGTTGCTAGAAAAATCCATATGACGAAGTCAGGGCCCATCATCACTTCTTTGTATATTGTTGGTTACTATTATCTAATAATATCTCGTCCTCAAATCTTGCTATTTGATTACGACCAACTTGGTTAAATAGGAACTTCGATGCCGTGACTACAACATATTGTAGACGCGTGAGCTATGAATGCAGTTGCCACTTCCAGAACATTTTCTGGTGCTGCGCTACTCTGATCATCTTGCTCAGATTCAATAACCTCATCAAGTTCTATCTTCCTCCCACTTAAACCTTTCGCGAGAAAACTCCTTCATAAGAAATGTACTTTTAAGCGACAATCACTATGTGTTTGGGTTCATAGTAGAAGGAATACCCATAGACATTCTTTGGGATAACCTACAAAGACTTACTAATCTGATTTTGGCTGTAAACATTTTACATATGCCGTGCATACCAAAATTTAAGAAAAAGACAACTATAACTTGTACGGTGTCATTTCAGCGGATTATGATGGCGCTCTATTCAGTGAAAAGCGGTAGTCTCTAAAGCATAATCCACAAATTATATTGGTAGTTTATTTCATCATTGATCTAACCATGTCAAACAAGGTTTGATTACATCCATCGAAAACTCCATACTCCTATGGTGTTTATCATGATGCAAGTTTGTGGAACAATTCCTCTAACTCTTAGATGTTTGCTAAACTTGTAACTCAAATATTCTTCTTTATGATCTAATCATACAACTTGAATATTCTTGTTAGAACAATTTTCACTTCATAAATTGAACAATTTCATACTTCTATCTCATCAAGTAGATATACCGTACATCTATTCGAGTCATTGATGAAATAGAAAATACACCACGCTCGACTTCACACATGAACTACATACATCAACATGTACGATCTCCATGTAGTTAGTCGCATGTTCTTTCTATGGCCCACGAACGGAGTTTAATCATCTTTAGGAAAAGTCTCACAAGCGTCAATCAATTCAAAATCAAATGACTCGAAAATCTATCAATATAGAATTTCTTTCATGTTTTGTTTCCAATATGACTTAAACGGCGGTGTCACATATAAGTGAAATTTGTTTTGTCTTGCGACCTTTAGCATTAGTGTTATAAATGTCTATTTTACCAACAAGATAATAATAATCTGTCCATCGATTATGGAAGACGGTAATAATTTGAACAGCAATTGCTCTCATAATACTAGAACAAAATAACAATTATTAAGTTCTTAACATATCTAGAAGGCTAGGTTTTATGCCGACGAGAAGCACAATAACACTTTTATTTGTATCTCGACATGCATCAGTACCATATTCTTTTACTAGTTACTTAGGCCATTGTACTTCTTGTATTGTGTTGCTTTGTATGACATTTCATACCAACAAATCAGTATCGAATACCCAAGAATTACATTGTTAACGAGCAAAAGAATTCATCTATAACATGTATATCATTTATATACTTGAGCTGGACAATTCTAGTCTTTTCCTTTTTCTACCAAATAATTTTGCAGATCCTATTTAGCATTTCCTCCCTTTTTAGAAGAATCTATCGACATCAATAGTGGCGTCAATCATTTGACACATAGTCCAAAGGATTTTTAGTCAAATACTAATAGCCTTGGATTTTGCACTTTGAAGTGGATCGCCATCATCATATGATTGGTATTCTTCCAGATTCCATTCTTTAGTATTCTTTTGGTATAGCAAAACAATTTAGCCGATACCTTTTCATTCGTCCTATCATGACATCTTTCATGATGAAACTACTATAGCTTATAAGGATGAATGCAAGTATAATATTAGTTCCCAAACTTTTGGGTGATCGGGACGCCTAGCATCTTCAATCTTCGCATATAGTCATACAATATGAGCATATGTTCTTTTACTAAATTATACTTCATCATTTTTGCAAACAATCAAAGTCTTAGATATCAAATATCTTTCACTTCTTATTTGTTTCTGAAACAATTCTTTCATCTCGATGATCACTTTGATTCTCAAACAATTTTGAAGATCCATTTATCATGAAGGCAAACATATGATCTTTAGATACTAAACTTGAATCGTTGCTCTTAGATTAATACAATTTATTAAATCGTATGGAGCAAGCAAGGTTTGCTAAAGTTTGCAATAGGACTTAATCTTTAGTCTTGACATTCTAACTAAACGGCACTAGAACGAAAAGTGATTATCTAGAATTCTATAGTTCTTTTAACTCAATTAAGCTAAGTGTTGGTGGGAAACGGTGCCAAAGACTACAACAACTTATGCAAATACAACAAGATTTAGTTCAAGATAATTAGTTCAAGTTAATCAAATTACTAATGAACTCCCACTAAATTCAACATCCCTCAAAGTTGTTTAGTGAAGCATGATCCAAATTCACTACACCGAGACCGATCATCACGTGAATGATGTAGCTTTAATGGTGAACATCAACATGTTGATCATATCATCCATATGACTCATGCTTGACCTTTCGGTCCGTGTGTTCCGAGGCCATGTCTGTACATGCTAGGCTCGTCAAGTCAAACCCAAGTATTTCCGCGTGTGCAAAACTGGCTTGCACCCGTTGTATGTGAACGTAGAGTTTATAGCACCCGATCATCACGAGATGCTTCAAAACGACGAACTTTCGCAACGGTGCATACAAGGGGAGAACACAATTTTATCTTGATCTTTAAGTGAGGAATCATCTTAAAATGCTACCGTCGCGATCTAAGCATAATAAGATACATAAAAGGATAAACATCACATGCATATAATTTTATGTGACATGGTATAGCCAATCTCTGCGCAATGATCTCCATCTTGTGCACGCCGGCATGATCTCCATCACTCCACCATGATTGCCTCCACCACGAATAGCAACTACAACTATTGCTAACTACTTAGCGATAAAGTAAAGCTATTACATGGCGTATAAGAAGTTGACACGCAGGTCATACATAATTATAAAGACAACCATATGGCTCCTGCCGGTTGTGAACTCATCGACATGCAAGTCATGAAATATTACAAAACATGATCATCGCATACATCACATATATCATATCACATCTTGTGGCCATACCATATCACAAAACACTCCCTGCAAAAACAAGTTAGACGCCTCTACTTTGTTGTTGCATGTTTTACGTGGCTTATGGGAGTAGCAAGTTAAGAACGATTCTTACCTACGAAAAGCCACAACGGTGATATTATGGTTGCTAACATCCGTTGTAAATCCCATGACTACTATAGTGAGAGAAACTGGCATCCACCAGCCGCATGTGTGGAACAAGCCACATGTCAAGTGCGGAGCCGGTCTCGCGAACGAGGTCGCGTAAAGTTGGCCTGGACTGCTTCGATCTCACTATGTCGTGCCATAAGAAATACACAACAAAGAGGTTTGCAACAGAAAACATCAACGCCCGCAACAAGCATGTTGCGTTCTACTCGTGAAACACATCTACGCATAGATCTACCTCTAATACCACTGAAGGGTTTCGCAGCATAGTAAATCAAAAAATTTCCTATGGATGCGAACAAGAAAGCCAAGATCTAATCTAGGAGATGTAATCAACGAGAGAGGTAGATGAGATCTTCAGACCCTTGAAGAAATCGCACAGCGGAAACGTTCAACAGAACGTGGATGATGTAGTCGTACTAGCCGTCTCCTCCCCGCGATCCGATCCGATCCAACGCCGCAAGTGGCGGCGCCTCCGAGAGATGCACACGTACGGTGCAGCGACGTCTCCTCCTTCCTTGGTCCAGCAAGTATGGTGGAGAGATAGATTGGATCTGTAGCACGACGGTGTGGTGCTTATGGTGGAGAGTTTCTGCGGCAGGGCTTCGCCTACGCGCAGTCGCGAGAGAGAGAGGTGGAGGGGCAGCAGTTGGCCGGCGGCTAGGGTTGGAGTTAAGGGAGGCTGCGCCCCTGCCCCTCCTTATATGGGGGCTGGCCGGCTGCCTTGGCCCCTCCTCCAAGTCCTAGGGCAGCGGCCCAAGGGGGAAGAGTGGGGGGCAAGTTTCCCCCATCCTTCTGGAAGGTTCCCTTAGGGTTTCCCCTAAGGGCTGGCTGGCTGGGCCTTAGGGGCCTTGTGCGCCTGGCCCAAAGTGGCCAGGACACTTCCCCTTAGGCCCACATAGGCCTCCAACAAGTGGGCCCATGTTGGTCCCACTCCGGAACCTTCTAGAACCTTCCGGTACAATACCGATAAACTCCGAAACGATTCCGGAATCCAAAAACTGCTTTCCTTTATATGAATCTTATTCTCCGGACCATTCCGGAACCTCTCGTGATGTCCTGGATCTCATCCGAGACTCCGACCAAAAACTCATAAACCAATTATCCATTCTATCCTAGCATCGATGCACGTTAAGTGTGTGACCCTACGGGTTCGAGAATATGCAGACATGATCTTCTATCAATAATCAACAACAGGATCTGGAAACCCATATTGACTCCCACATATTCATCGATGATCATATCGGATGAACCACGATGCCAGGATTCAATTAATCCCGTATATGTATTCCCTTCGTCTCGCGATATTTTACTTGCCCGAGATTCGATCGTCAGTATCGCCATACCTAGTTCAATCTCGTTCATAGCAAGTACTTTACTCGTTCTGTAATCCGATATCACTTTGTGATTAACTCCTTAACCACATGCTTGCAAGCGGTGTTGATATCGATTACTGAGTGGGCCCAAAGTATATCTCTCTGACTCGGGAGGGACAAATTCCATCTCGATACATACAACCCAACAAGTACTTTCCGATCACCTGAGAGACACCTTTATGATCACCCTCACATAGGATGACGTTTGATGACCTCAAAGCTTTCTTCCGATACCAGGGAGTTGTATTATCTCATGGTCTAAGGAATACAATACTTGACATAGGAAAAAGCTTCGCAAAGATGAGCACGATGACACGATCTAATTGCTCTGCTTTATTTGGGTCTGTCCATCAGATCATTCTCCTAATGACATGACCTCATTATTAATCGACAACTCATGTCTATGGTTAGGAAACCTTAACCATCATTAATCAATGAGCTAGTCTAGTAGAGGTGTACTAGGGACACGGTGTTGTTCATAAACCACACAAGTATTAATGTTTCCGCTTAATACAATTATAGCATGGAGTATAAACATTATCATGAACAAGAAATATGATAATAACAATATTATTATTGCCTCTAGGGCATATTTCCTTCAGAACCATGGTCCCATTTTTGGTGGAGATGTGCATCTTTGCATTCCCAACAACTTTTGCAACTAGTGTTTTTTCAGTTTCCACATAAAAAAATCCATTTCCCATTTTTCAGGTGCCCGGAGGGGTCGAAACAGGTGCTTTTTTGTGAAGGGGCCACCAAGGGCAGTGTGCAAAACATCACCACTCTATTTTTCATGGGTGGGGGACCTACCAGGGGTGGAAAATCCAGGAGGTTAGAAATTATCTCGGCCTGGTGCCATATAATGAATTATTTTTGCCCTAAATCCATTTTATTCCAATTTTGCACTGGGGCTACAAGAAATGCACACCAGAAAAATAGGGGAAAAATACAGGGAGGTCCCCTGGGGGTGTGGGACCCTAGAACCAAGACCAAACCATGGTTCCCACCCCACCTGGCAGACATCGATGGCACCGCGAGTCTGACCTGGATCTCGAAGGGGGCCCTAGGGAATTCAGAAAAAATCAAAAAAAATGGAAAAATAGTGCAAGGAGTCATGGTGAGTGATGCATCACCTAGGAAAAATACCAAACATGGCATCCCAAGGGTTCACATGTGGACTCTTTCACAAAGAGGTGCTTCCAGGCAGGAGTTCTCTTGGTCTTCCTTGCAAGGTGACCATGGTTTGTGCAAGTTCCACAGCAAACTGTGGAACCATGGTCCCATTTTTGGTGGAGATGTGCATCTTTGCATTCCCAACAACTTTTGCAACTAGTGTTTTTTCAGTGTCCACAAAAAAAATGCATTTCCCATTTTTCAGGTGCCCGGAGGGGTCGAAACAGGTGCTTTTTTGTGAAGGGGCCACCAAGGGTATTGTGCAAAACATCACCACTCTATTTTTCATGGGTGGGGGACCTACCAGGGGTGCCAAATCCAGGAGGTTAGAAATTATCTCGGCCTGCTGCCATATAATGAATTATTTTTGCCCTAAATCCATTTTAATCCAATTTTGCATTGGGGCTACAAGAAATTCACACCAGAAAAATAGGGGAAAATACAGGGAGGTCCCCTGGGGGTGTGGGACCCTAGAACCAAGACCAAACCATGGTTACCACCCCACCTGGCAGACATCGATGGCACCGCGAGTCTGACCTAGATCTCGAAGGGGGCCCTGGGGAATTCAGAAAAAATCAAAAAAAATGGAAAAACAGTGCATGGAGTCATGGTGAGTGATGCATCACCTAGGAAAAATATCAAACATGGCATCCCAAGGGTTCACATGTGGACTCTTTCACAAAGAGGTGCTTCCAGGCAGGAGTTCTCTTGGTCTTCCTTGCAAGGTGACCATGGTTTGTGCAAGTTCCACAGCAAACTATGGAAACATGGTCCCATTTTTGCTGGAGATGTGCATCTTTGCATTCCCAACAACTTTTTCAACTAGTGTTTTTTCAGTTTCCACATAAAAAATGCATTTCCCATTTTTTAGGTGCCCGGAGGGGTCGAAACAGGTGCTTTTTTGTGAAGGGGCCACCAAGGGCAGTGTGCAAAACATCACCACTCTATTTTTCATGGGTGGGAGACCTACCAGGGGTGCCAAATCTAGGAGGTTAGGAATTATCTCGGCCTGCTGCCATATAATGAATTATTTTTGCCCTGAATCCATTTTAATCCAATTTTGCACCGGGGCTACAAGAAATGCACACCAGAAAAATAGGGGAAAAATACAGGGAGGTCCCCTGAGGGTGTGGGACCCTAGAACCAAGACCAAACCATGGTTCCCACCCCACCTGGCAGACATCGATGGCACCGCGAGTCTGACCTAGATCTCGAAGGGGGCCCTGGGGAATTTAGAAAAAATCATAAAAAAATGGAATAACAGTGCATGGAGTCATGGTGAGTGATGCATCACCTAGGAAAAATACCAAACATGGCATCCCAAGGGTTCACATGTGGACTCTTTCACAAAGAGGTGCTTCCAGGCAGGAGTTCTCTTGGTCTTCCTTGCAAGGTGACCATGATTTGTGCAAGTTCCACAGCAAACTGTGGAACCATGGTCCCATTTTTGGTGAAGATGTGCATCTTTGCATTTCCAACAACTTTTGCAACTAGTATTTTTTCATTTTCCACATAAAAATTGCATTTCCCATTTTTCAGGTGCCCGGAGGGGTTGAAACAAGTGCTTTTTTGTGAAGGGGCCACCAAGGGCAGTGTGCAAAACATCACCACTCTATTTTTCATGGGTGGGAGACCTACCAGGGCTGCCAAATCCAGGAGGTTAGGAATTATCTCGGCCTGCTGCCATATAATGAATTATTTTTGCCCTAAATCCATTTTATTCCAATTTTGCACTAGGGCTACAAGAAATGCACACCAGAAAAATAGGGGAAAAATACAGGGAGGTCCCCTGGGGGTGTGGGACCCTAGAACCAAGACCAAACCATGGTTCCCACCCCACCTAGCAGTCATCGATGGCACCGCGAGTCTGACCTGGATCTCGAACGGGGCCCTAGAGAATTCAGAAAAAATCAAAAAAAAATGGAAAAACAGTGCATGGAGTTATGGTGAGTGATGCATCACCTAGTAAAAATACCAAACATGGCATCCCAAGGGTTCACATGTGGACTCTTTCACAAAGAGGTGCTTCCAGGCAGGAGTTCTCTTGGTCTTCCTTGCAAGGTGACCATGGTTTGTGCAAGGTCCACAGCAAACTGTGGAACCATGGTCCCATTTTTGGTGGAGATGTGCATCTTTGCATTCCCAACAACTTTTGCAACTAGTGTTTTTTCAGTTTCCACATAAAAAATGCATTTCCCATTTTTGAGGTGCCCGGAGGGGTCGAAACAGCTCCTTTTTTGTGAAGGGGCCACCAAGGGCAGTGTGCAAAACATCACCACTCTATTTTTCATGGCTGGGGGGCCTACCAGGGGTGCCAAATCCAGAAGTTTAGGAATTATCTCGTCCTGCTGCCATATAATGAATTATTTTTGCCCTAAATCCATTTTATTCAAATTTTGCACTGGGGCTACAAGAAATGCACACCAGAAAAATAGGGGAAAAATACAGGGAGGTCCCCTGGGGGTGTGGGACCCTAGAACGAAGACCAAACCATGGTTACCACCCCACCTGGCAGACATCGATGGCACCGCGAGTCTGACCTAGATCTCGAAGGGGGCCTGGGGAATTCAGAAAAAAATCAAAAAAATGGAAAAACAGTGCATGGAGTCATGGTGAGTGATGCATCACCTAGGAAAAATACCAAACATGGCATCCCAAGGGTTCACATGTGGACTCTTTCACAAAGAGGTGCTTCCAGGCAGGAGTTCTCTTGGTCTTCCTTGCAAGGTGACCATGGTTTGTGCTAGTTCCACAGCAAACTGTGGAACCATGGTCCCATTTTTGGTGGAGATGTGCATCTTTGCATTCCCAACAACTTTTGCAACTAGTGTTTTTTCAGTTTCCACATAAAAATGCTTTCCCATTTTTCAGGAGCCCGGAGGGGTCGAAACAGGTGCTTTTTGTGAAGGGGCCACCAAGGGCAGTGTGCAAAACATCACCACTCTAGTTTTCATGGGTGGGGGACCTACCAGGGGTGCCAAATCCTGGAGGTTAGGAATTATCTCAGCCTGCTGCCATATAATGAATTATTTTTGCCCTAAATCCATTTTAATCCAATTTTGCACTGGGGCTACAAGAAATGCACACCAGAAAATAGGGGAAAAATAAAGGGAGGTCCCCTGGGGGTGTGGGACCCTAGAACCAAGACCAAACCATGGTTACCACCCCACCTGGCAGACATCGATGGCACCGCGAGTCTGACCTAGATCCCGAAGGGGGCCCTGGGGAATTCAGAAAAAATCAAAAAAATGGAAAAACAGTGCATGGAGTCATGGTGAGTGATCCATCACCTAGGAAAAATACCAAACATGGCATACCAAGGGTTCACATGTGCACTCTTTCACAAAGAGGTGCTTCCAGGCAGGAGTTCTCTTGGTCTTCCTTGCAAGGTGACCAAGGTTTGTGCAAGTTCCACAGCAAACTGTGGAACCATGGTCCCATTTTTGGTGGAGATGTGCATCTTTGCATTCCCAACAAATTTTGCAACTAGTGTTTTTTTAGTTTCCACACAAAAAATGCATTTCCCATTTTTCAGGTGCCCGGAGGGGTCAAAACAGGTGCTTTTTTGTGAAGGGGCCACCAAGGGCAGTGTGCAAAACATCACCACTCTATTTTTCATGGGTGGGGGCCTACCAGGGGTGCCAAATCCAGGAGTTTAGGAATTATCTCGTCCTGCTGCCATATAATGAATTAGTTTTGCCCTAAATCCATTTTAATCCAATTTGCACTGGGGCTACAAGAAATGCACACCAGAAAAATAGAGGAAAAATACAGGGAGGTCCCCTGGGGGTGTGGGACCCTAGAACCAAGACCAAACCATGGTTACCACCCCACCTGGCAGACATCGATGGCACCGCGAGTCTGACCTAGGTCTCGAAGGGGGCCTGGGGAATTCAGAAAAAATCAAAAAAAATGGAAAAACAGTGCATGGATCATGGTGAGTGATGCATCACCTAGGAAAAATACTAAACATGGCATCCCAAGGGTTCACATGTGGACTCTTTCACAAAGAGGTGCTTCCAGGCAGGAGTTCTCTTGGTCTTCCTTGCAAGGTGACCATGGTTTGTGCAAGTTCCACAGCAAACTGTGGAACCATGGTCCCATTTTTGGTGGACATGTGCATATTTGCATTCCCAACAACTTTTGCAACTAGTGTTTTTTTTAGTTTCCACATAAAAAATGCATTTCCCATTTTTCAGGTGCCCGGAGGGGTCAAAACAGGTGCTTTTTTGTCAAGGGGCCACCAAGGGCAGTGTGCAAAACGTCACCACTCTATTTTTCATGGGTGGGGGACCTACCAGGGGTGCCAAATCCAGGAGGTTAGGAATTATCTCAGCCTGCTGCCATATAATGAATTATTTTTGCCCTAAATCCATTTTGTTCCAATTTTGCACTGGGCTACAAGAAATGCACACAAGAAAACAGGGGGAAAATACAAGGAGGTCCCCTGGGGGTGTGGGACCCTAGAACCAAGACCAAACCATGGTTACCACCCCACCTGGAAGACATCGATGGCACCGCGAGTCTGACCTAGATCTCGAAGGGGGCCTGGGGAATTCAGAAAAATTCAAAAAAATGGAAAAACAGTGCATGGAGTCATGGTGAGTGATGCATCACCTAGGAAAAATACCAAACATGGTATCCCAAGGGTTCACATGTGGACTCTTTCACAAAGAGGTGCTTCCAGGCAGGAGTTCTCTTGGTCTTCCTTGCAAGGTGACCATGGTTTGTGCAAGTTCCACACCAAACTGTGGAGCCATGGTCCCATTTTTGGTGGAGATGTGCATCTTAGCATTCCCAACAACTTTTGCAACTAGTGTTTTTTCAGTTTCCACGTAAAAAATGCTTTTCCCATTTTTCAGGTGCCCGGAGGGGTCGAAACAGGTGCTTTTTTGTGAAGGGGCCACCAAGGGCAGTGTGCAAAACATCACCACTCTATTTTTCATGGGTGGGGGACCTACCAGGGGTGCCAAATCCAGGAGGTTAGGAATTATCTCGGCCTGCTGCCATATAATGAATTATTTTTGCCCTAAATCCATTTTAATCCAATTTTGCACTGGCTATAAGAAATGCACACCAGAAAAATAGGGGAAAAATACAGGGAGGTCCCCTGGGGGTGTGGGACCCTAGAACCAAGACCAAACCATGGTTCCCACCCCACCTGACAGACATCGATGGCACCGCGAGTCTGACCAAGATCTCGAAGGGGGCCCTGGGGAATTCAGGAAAAATAAAAAAAAAACGGAAAAACAGTGCATGGAGTCATGGTGAGTGATGCATCACCTAGGAAAATACCAAACATGGCATCCCAAGGGTTCACATGTGGACTCTTTCACAAAGAGGTGCTTCCAGGCAGGAGTTCTCTTGGTCTTCCTTGCAAGGTGACCATGGTTTGTGCAAGTTCCACAGCAAACTGTGGAACCATGGTCCCATTTTTGGTGGAGATGTGCATCTTTGCATTCCCAACAAATTTTGCAACTAGTGTTTTTTTAGTTTCCACATAAAAAATGCATTTCCCATTTTTCAGGTGCCCGGAGGGGTCAAAACAGGTGCTTTTTTGTGAAGGGGCCACCAAGGGCAGTGTGCAAAACATCACCACTCTATTTTTCATGGGTGGGGGGCCTACCAGGGGTGCCAAATCCAGGAGTTTAGGAATTATCTCGTCCTGCTGCCATATAATGAATTAGTTTTGCCCTAAATCCATTTTAATCCAATTTTGCACTGGGGCTACAAGAAATGCACACCAGAAAAATAGGGTAAAAATACAGGGAGGTCCCCTGGGGGTGTGGGACCCTAGAACCAAGACCAAACCATGGTTACCACCCCACCTGGCAGACATCGATGGCACCGCGAGTCTGACCTAGATCTCGAAGGGGGCCTGGGGAATTCGCAAAAAATCAAAAAAAAATGGAAAAACAGTGCATGGATCATGGTGAGTGATGCATCACCTAGGAAAAATACCAAACATGGCATCCCAAGGGTTCACATGTGGACTCTTTCACAAAGAGGTGCTTTCAGGCAGGAGTTCTCTTGGTCTTCCTTGCAAGGTGACCATGGTTTGTGCAAGTTCCATAGCAAACTGTGGAACCATGGTCCCATTTTTGGTGGACCTGTGCATATTTGCATTCCCAACAACTTTTGCAACTAGTGTTTTTTTAGTTTCCACATAAAAAATGCATTTCCCATTTTTGAGGTGCCCGGAGGGGTCAAAACAAGTGCTTTTTTGTCAAGGGGCCACCAAGGGCAGTGTGCAAAACGTCACCACTCTATTTTTCATGGGTGGGGGACCTACCAGGGGTGCCAAATCCAGGAGGTTAGGAATTATCTCAGCCTGCTGCCATATAATGAATTATTTTTGCCCTAAATCCATTTGATTCCAATTTTGCACTGGGGCTACAAGAAATGCACACAAGAAAATAGGGGGAAAATACAAGGAGGTCCCCTGGGGGTGTGGGACCCTAGAACCAAGACCAAACCATGGTTACCACCCCACCTGGAAGACATCGATGGCACCACGAGTCTGACCTAGATCTCGAAGGGGGCCTGGGGAATTCAGAAAAATTCAAAAAAATGGAAAAAACAGTGCATGGAGTCATGGTGAGTGATGCATCACCTAGGAAAAATACCAAACATGGTATCCCAAGGGTTCACATGTGGACTCTTTCACAAAGAGGTGCTTCCAGGCGGGAGTTCTCTTGGTCTTCCTTGCAAGGTGACCATGGTTTGTGCAAGTTCCACACCAAACTGTGGAGCCATGGTCCCATTTTTGGTGGAGATGTGCATCTTAGCATTCCCAACAACTTTTGCAACTAGTGTTTTTTCAGTTTCCACATAAAAAATGCTTTTCCCATTTTTCAGGTGCCCGGAGGGGTCGAAACAGGTGCTTTTTTGTGAAGGGGCCACCAAGGGCAGTGTGCAAAACATCACCACTCTATTTTTCATGGGTGGGGGACCTACCAGGGGTGCCAAATCCAGGAGGTTAGGAATTATCTCGGCCTGCTGCCATATAATGAATTATTTTTGCCCTAAATCCATTTTAATCCAATTTTGCACTGGCTATAAGAAATGCACACCAGAAAAATAGGGGAAAAATACAGGGAGGTCCCCTGGGGGTGTGGGACCCTAGAACCAAGACCAAACCATGGTTCCCACCCCACCTGGCAGACATCGATGGCACCGCAAGTCTGACCTAGATCTCGAAGGGGGCCCTGGGGAATTCAGGAAAAATCAAAAAAAATGGAAAAACAGTGCATGGAGTCATGGTGAGTGATGCATCACCTAGGAAAATACCAAACATGGCATCCCAAGGGTTCACATGTGGACTCTTTCACAAAGAGGTGCTTCCAGGCAGGAGTTCTCTTGGTCTTCCTTGCAAGGTGACCATGGTTTGTGCAAGTTCCACAGCAAACTGTGGAACCATGGTCCCATTTTTGGTGGAGATGTGCATCTTTGCATTCCCAACAACTTTTGCAACTAGTGTTTTTTCAGTTTCCACATAAAAAATGCATTTCCCATTTTTCAGGTGCACGGAGGGGTCGAAACAGGTGCTTTTTTGTGAAGGGGCCACCAAGGGCAGTGTGCAAAACATCACCACTCTATTTTTCATGGGTGGGGGACCTACTAGGGGTGCCAAATCCCGGAGGTTAGGAATTATCTCGGCCTGCTGCCATATAATGAATTATTTTTGCCCTAAATCCATTTTAATCCAATTTTGCACTAGGGCTACAAGAAATACACACCAGAAAAATAGGGGAAAAATACAGGGAGGTCCCCTGGGGGTGTGGGACCCTAGAACCAAGACCAAACCATGGTTCCCACCCCACCTGGCAGACATCGATGGCACCGCGAGTCTGACCTGGATCTCGAAGGGGGCCCTAGGGAATTCAGAAAAAATCAAAAATAATGGAAAAATAGTGCATGGAGTCATGGTGAGTGATGCATCACCTAGGAAAAATACCAAACATGGCATCCCAAGGGTTCACATGTGGACTCTTTCACAAAGAGGTGCTTCCAGGCAGGAGTTCTCTTGGTCTTCCTTGCAAGGTGACCATGGTTTGTGCAAGTTCCACACCAAACTGTGGAGCCATGTTCCCATTTTTGGTGGAGATGTGCATCTTAGCATTCCCAACAACTTTTGCAACTAGTGTTTTTTCAGTTTCCACATAAAAAATGCTTTTCCCATTTTTCAGGTGCCCGGAGGGGTCGAAACAGGTGCTTTTTTGTGAAGGGGCCACCAAGGGCAGTGTGCAAAACATCACCACTCTATTTTTCATGGGTGGGGGACCTACCAGGGGTGCCAAATCCAGGAGGTTAGGAATTATCTCGGCCTGCTGCCATATAATGAATTATTTTTGCCCTAAATCCATTTTAATCCAATTTTGCACTGGGCTACAAGAAATGCACACCAGAAAAATAGGGGAAAAATACAGGGAGGTCCCCTGGGGGTGTGGGACCCTAGAACCAAGACCAAACCATGGTTCCCACCCCACCTGGCAGACATCGATGGCACCGCAAGTCTGACCTAGATCTCGAAGGGGGCCCTGGGGAATTCAGAAAAATCAAAAAAAATGGAAAAACAGTGCATGGAGTCATGGTGAGTGATGCATCACCTAGGAAAATACCAAACATGGCATCCCAAGGGTTCACATGTGGACTCTTTCACAAAGAGGTGCTTCCAGGCAGGAGTTCTCTTGGTCTTCCTTGCAAGGTGACCATGGTTTGTGCAAGTTCCACAGCAAACTGTGGAACCATGGTCCCATTTTTGGTGGAGATGTGCATCTTTGCATTCCCAACAACTTTTGCAACTAGTGTTTTTTCAGTTTCCACATAAAAAATGCATTTCCCATTTTTCAGGTGCACGGAGGGGTCGAAACAGGTGCTTTTTTGTGAAGGGGCCACCAAGGGCAGTGTGCAAAACATCACCACTCTATTTTTCATGGGTGGGGGACCTACCAGGGGTGCCAAATCCAGGAGGTTAGGAATTATCTCGGCCTGCTGCCATATAATGAATTATTTTTGCCCTAAATCCATTTTAATCCAATTTTGCACTAGGGCTACAAGAAATACACACCAGAAAAATAGGGGAAAAATACAGGGAGGTCCCCTGGGGGTGTGGGACCCTAGAACCAAGACCAAACCATGGTTCCCACCCCACCTGGCAGACATCGATGGCACCGCGAGTCTGACCTAGATCTCGAAGGGGGCCCTAGGGAATTCAGAAAAAATCAAAAAAATGGAAAAATAGTGCATGGAGTCATGGTGAGTGATGCATCACCTAGGAAAAATACCAAACATGGCATCCCAAGGGTTCACATGTGGACTCTTTCACAAAGAGGTGCTTCCAGGCAGGAGTTCTCTTGGTCTTCCTTGCAAGGTGACCATGGTTTGTGCAAGTTCCACAGCAAACTGTGGAACCATGGTCCCATTTTTGGTGGAGATGTGCATCTTTGCATTCCCAACAACTTTTGCAACTAGTGTTTTTTCAGTTTCCACATAAAAAATGCATTTCCCATTTTTCAGGTGCCCGGAGGGGTCGAAACAGGTGCTTTTTTGTGAAGGGGCCACCAAGGGCAGTGTGCAAAACATCACCACTCTATTTTTCATGGGTGGGGGACCTACCAGGGGTGCCAAATCCAGGAGGTTAGGAATTATCTCGGCCTGCTGCCATATAATGAATTATTTTTGCCCTAAATCCATTTTAATCCAATTTTGCACTGGGGCTACAAGAAATGCACACCAGAAAAATAGGGGAAAAATACAGGGAGGTCCCCTGAGGGTGTGGGACCCTAGAACCAAGACCAAACCATGGTTCCCACCCCACCTGGCAGACATCGATGGCACCGCGAGTCTGACCTAGATCTCGAAGGGGGCCCTGGGGAATTCAGAAAAAATCATAAAAAAATGGAAAAACAGTGCATGGAGTCATGGTGAGTGATGCATCACCTAGGAAAAATACCAAACATGGCATCCCAAGGGTTCACATGTGGACTCTTTCACAAAGAGGTGCTTCCAGGCAGGAGTTCTCTTGGTCTTCCTTGCAAGGTGACCATGGTTTGTGCAAGTTCCACAGCAAACTGTGGAACCATGGTCCCATTTTTGGTGGAGATGTGCATCTTTGCATTCCCAACAACTTTTGCAACTAGTGTTTTTTCAGTTTCCACATAAAAAATGCATTTCCCATTTTTCAGGTGCCCAGAGGGGTCAAAACAGGTGCTTTTTTGTGAAGGGGCCACCAAGGGCAGTGTGCAAAACATCACCACTCTATTTTTCATGGGCGGGATACCTACCAGGGGTGCCAAATCCAGGAGGTTAGGAATTATCTCGGCCTCCTGCCATATAATGAATTATTTTTGCCCTAAATCCATTTTATTCCAATTTTGCACTGGGGCTACAAGAAATGCACACCAGAAAAATAGGGGAAAAATACAGAGAGGTCCCCTGGGGGTGTGGGACCCTAGAACCAAGACCAAACTATGGTTCCCACCCCACCTAGCAGACATCGATGGCACCGCGAGTCTGACCTGGATCTCGAAGGGGGCCCTAGGGAATTCAGAAAAAATCAAAATTTTTTGGAAAAACAGTGCATGGAGTCATGGTGAGTGATGCATCACCTAGGAAAAATACCAAACATGGCATCCCAAGGGTTCACATGTGGACTCTTTCACAAAGAGGTGCTTCCAGGCAGGAGTTCTCTTGGTCTTCCTTGCAAGGTGACCATAGTTTGTGCAAGTTCCACAGGAAACTGTGGAACCATGGTCCCATTTTTTGTGGAGATGTGCATCTTTGCATTCCCAACAACTTTTGCAACTAGTGTTTTTTCAATTTCCACATAAAAAATGCTTTCCCATTTTGCAGGTGCCCGGAGGGGTCGAAACAGGTGCTTTTTGTGAAGGGGCCACCAAGGGCAGTGTGCAAAACATCACCACTCTATTTTTCATGGGTGGGAGACCTACCAGGGGTGCCAAATCCAGGAGGTTAGGAATTATCTCGGCATGCTGCCATATAATGAATTATTTTTGCCCTAAATCCATTTTATTCCAATTTTGCACTGGGGCGCTACAAGAAATGCACACCAGAAAAATAGGGGAAAATATAGGGAGGTCCCCTGGGGGTGTGGGACCCTAGGACCAAGACCAAACCATGGTTCCCACCCCACCTAGCAGACATCGATGGCACCGCGAGTCTGACCTGGATCTCGAACGGGGCCCTAGAGAATTCAGAAAAAATCAAAAAAAAATGGAAAAACAGTGCATGGAGTCATGGTGAGTGATGCATCACCTAGGAAAAATACCAAACATGGCATCCCAAGGGTTCACATGTGGACTCTTTCACAAAGAGGTGCTTCCAGGCAGGAGTTCTCTTGGTCTTCCTTGCAAGGTGACCATGCTTTGTGCAAGTTCCACAGCAAACTGTGGAACCATGGTCCCATTTTTGGTGGAGATGTGCATCTTTGCATTCCCAACAACTTTTGCAACTAGTGTTTTTTCAGTTTCCACATAAAAAATGCTTTCCCATTTTTCAGGAGCCCGGAGGGGTCGAAACAGGTGCTTTTTGGTAAAGGGCCACCAAGGGCAGTGTGCAAAACATCACCACTCTAGTTTTCATGGGTGGGGGACCTACGAGGGGTGCCAAATCCAGGAGGTTAGGAATTATCTCAGCCTGCTGCCATATAATAAATTATTTTTGCCCTAAATCCATTTTAATCCAATTTTGCACTGGGGCTACAAGAAATGCACACCAGAAAAATAGGGGAAAAATATAGGGAGGTCCCCTGGGGGTGTGGGACCCTAGAACCAAGACCAAACCATGGTTACCACCCCACCTGGCAGACATCGATGGCACCGCGAGTCTGACCTAGATCTCGAAGGGGGCCCTGGGGAATTCAGAAAAAATCAAAAAAAAATGGAAAAACAGTGCATGGAGTCATGGTGAGTGATGCATCACCTAGGAAAAATACCAAACATGGCATCCCAAGGGTTCACATGTGGACTCTTTCACAAAGAGGTGCTTCCAGGCAGGAGTTCTCTTGGTCTTCCTTGCAAGGTGACCAAGGTTTGTGCAAGTTCCACAGCAAACTGTGGTAACCATGGTCCCATTTTTGTTGGAGATGTGCATCTTTGCATTCCCAACAAATTTTGCAACTAGTGTTTTTTTAGTTTCCACATAAAAAATGCATTTCCCATTTTTCAGGTGCCTGAACGGGTCGAAACAGCTCCTTTTTTGTGAAGGGGCCACAAAGGGCAGTGTGCAAAACATCACCACTCTATTTTTCATGGGTGGGGGGCCTACCAGGGGTGCCAAATCCAGGAGTTTAGGAATTATCTCGTCCTGCGGCCATATAATGAATTATTTTTGCCCTAAATCCATTTTATTCCAATTTTGCACTGGGGCTACAAGAAATGCACACCAGAAAAATAGGGGAAAAATACAGGGAGGTCCCCTGGGGGTGTGGGACCCTAGAACAAAGACCAAACCATGGTTACCACCCCACCTGGCAGACATCGATGGCACCGCGAGGCTGACCTAGATCTCGAAGGGGGCCTGGGGAATTCAGAAAATTAAAAAAAAAATGGAAAAACAGTGCATGGAGTCATGGTGAGTGATGCATCACCTAGGAAAAATACCAAACATGGCATCCCAAGGGTTCACATGTGGACTCTTTCACAAAGAGGTGCTTCCTGGCAGGAGTTCTCTTGGTCTTCCTTGCAAGGTGACCATGATTTGTGCAAGTTCCACAAGAAACTGTGGAACCATGGTCCCATTTTTGGTGGAGATGTGCATCTTTGCATTCCCAACAACTTTTGCAACTAGTGTTTTTTCAGTTTCCACATAAAAAATGCATTTCCCATTTTTCAGGTGCCCGGAGGGGTCGAAACAGGTGCTTTTTTGTGAAGGGGCCACCAAGGGCAGTGTGCAAAATATCACCACTCTATTTTTCATGGGTGGGAGACCTACCAGGGGTGCCAAATCCAGGAGGTTAGGAATTATCTCGGCCTGCTGCCATATAATGAATTATTTTTGCCCTAAATCCATTTTATTCCAATTTTGTACTGGGGCTACAAGAAATGCACACCAGAAAAATAGGGGAAAATATAGGGAGGTCCCCTGGGGGTGTGGGACGCTACAACCAAGACCAAACCATGGTTCCCACCCCACCTAGCAGACATCGATGGCACCGCGAGTTTGACCTGGATCTTGAAGGGGGGCCCTAGGGAATTCAGAAAAAATTAAAAAAAATGGAAAAAACAGTGCATGGAGTCATGGTAAGTGATGCATCACCTAGGAAAAATACCAAACATGGCATCCCAAGGGTTCACATGTGGACTCTTTCACAATGAGGTGCTTCCAGGCAGGAGTTCTCTTGGTCTTCCTTGCAAGGTGACCATGATTTGTGCAAGTTCCACAGCAAACTGTGGAACCATGGTCCCATTTTTGGTGGAGATGTGCATCTTTGCATTCCCAACAACTTTTGCAACTAGTGTTTTTTCAGTTTCCACATAAAAAATGCATTTCCCATTTTTCAGGTGCCCGGAGGGGTCGAAACAGGTGCTTTTTTGTGAAGGGGCCACCAAGGGCAGTGTGCAAAACATCACCACTCTATTTTTCATGGGTGGGAGACCTACCAGGGGTGCCAAATCTAGGAGGTTAGGAATTATCTCGGCCTGCTGCCATATAATGAATTATTTTTGCCCTGAATTCATTTTAATCCAATTTTGCACTGGGGCTACAAGAAATGCACACCAGAAAAATAGGGGAAAAATACAGGGAGGTCCCCTGAGGGTGTGGGACCCTAGAACCAAGACCAAACCATGGTTCCCACCCCACCTGGCAGACATCGATGGCACCGCGAGTCTGACCTAGATCTCGAAGGGGGCCCTGGGGAATTCAGAAAAATCATAAAAAAATGGGAAAATCAGTGCATGGAGTCATGGTGAGTGATGCATCACCTAGGAAAATACCAAACATGGCATCCCAAGGGTTCACATGTGGACTCTTTCACAAAGAGGTGCTTCCAGGCAGGAGTTCTCTTGGTCTTCCTTGCAAGGTGACCATGATTTGTGCAAGTTCCACAGCAAACTGTGGAACCATGGTCCCATTTTTGGTGGAGATGTGCATCTTTGCATTCCCAACAACTTTTGCAACTAGTGTTTTTTCAGTTTCCACATAAAAAATGCATTTCCCATTTTTCAGGTGCCCGGAGGGGTTGAAATAGGTGCTTTTTTGTGAAGGGGCCACCAAGGGCAGTGTGCAAAACATCACCACTCTATTTTTCATGGGTGGGAGACCTACCAGGGGTGCCAAATCCAGGAGGTTAGGAATTATCTCGGCATGCTGCCATATAATGAATTATTTTTGCCCTAAATCCATTTTATTCCAATTTTGCACTGGGGCGCTACAAGAAATGCACACCAGAAAAATAGGGGAAAATATAGGGAGGTCCCCTGGGGGTGTGGGACCCTAGGACCAAGACCAAACCATGGTTCCCACCCCACCTAGCAGACATCGATGGCACCGCGAGTCTGACCTAGGATCTCGAACGGGGCCCTAGGGAATTCAGAAAAAATCAAAAAAAAATGGAAAAACAGTGCATGGAGTCATGGTGAGTGATGCATCACCTAGGAAAAATACCAAACATGGCATCCCAAGGGTTCACATGTGGACTCTTTCACAAAGAGGTGCTTCCAGGCAGGAGTTCTCTTGGTCTTCCTTGCAAGGTGACCATGCTTTGTGCAAGTTCCACAGCAAACTGTGGAACCATGGTCCCATTTTTGGTGGAGATGTGCATCTTTGCATTCCCAACAACTTTTGCAACTAGTGTTTTTTCAGTTTCCACATAAAAAATGCATTTCCCATTTTTCAGGTAGCCCGGAGGGGTCGAAACAGGTGCTTTTTGGTAAAGGGCCACCAAGGGCAGTGTGCAAAACATCACCACTCTAGTTTTCATGGGTGGGGGACCTACGAGGGGTGCCAAATCCAGGAGGTTAGGAATTATCTCAGCCTGCTGCCATATAATAAATTATTTTTGCCCTAAATCCATTTTAATCCAATTTTGCACTGGGGCTACAAGAAATGCACACCAGAAAAATAGGGGAAAAATATAGGGAGGTCCCCTGGGGGTGTGGGACCCTAGAACCAAGACCAAACCATGGTTACCACCCCACCTGGCAGACATCGATGGCACCGCGAGTCTGACCTAGATCTCGAAGGGGGCCCTGGGGAATTCAGAAAAAATCAAAAAAAAATGGAAAAACAGTGCATGGAGTCATGGTGAGTGATGCATCACCTAGGAAAAATACCAAACATGGCATCCCAAGGGTTCACATGTGGACTCTTTCACAAAGAGGTGCTTCCAGGCAGGAGTTCTCTTGGTCTTCCTTGCAAGGTGACCAAGGTTTGTGCAAGTTCCACAGCAAACTGTGGTACCATGGTCCCATTTTTGTTGGAGATGTGCATCTTTGCATTCCCAACAAATTTTGCAACTAGTGTTTTTTTAGTTTCCACATAAAAAATGCATTTCCCATTTTTCAGGTGCCTGAACGGGTCGAAACAGCTCCTTTTTTGTGAAGGGGCCACAAAGGGCAGTGTGCAAAACATCACCACTCTATTTTTCATGGGTGGGGGGCCTACCAGGGGTGCCAAATCCAGGAGTTTAGGAATTATCTCGTCCTGCGGCCATATAATGAATTATTTTTGCCCTAAATCCATTTTATTCCAATTTTGCACTGGGGCTACAAGAAATGCACACCAGAAAAATAGGGGAAAAATACAGGGAGGTCCCCTGGGGGTGTGGGACCCTAGAACAAAGACCAAACCATGGTTACCACCCCACCTGGCAGACATCGATGGCACCGCGAGTCTGACCTAGATCTCGAAGGGGGCCCTGGGGAATTCAGAAAAAATCAAAAAAATGGAAAAACAGTGCACGGAGTCATGGTGAGTGATGCATCACCTAGGAAAAATACCAAACATGGCATACCAAGGGTTCACATGTGGACTCTTTCACAAAGAGGTGCTTCCAGGCAGGAGTTCTCTTGGTCTTCCTTGCAAGGTGACCAAGGTTTGTGCAAGTTCCACAGCAAACTGTGGAACCATGGTCCCATTTTTGGTGGAGATGTGCATCTTTGCATTCCCAACAACTTTTGCAACTAGTGTTTTTTTAGTTTCCACATAAAAAATGCATTTCCCATTTTTCAGGTGCCCGGAGGGGTCAAAACAGGTGCTTTTTTGTGAAGGGGCCACCAAGGGCAGTGTGCAAAACATCACCACTCTATTTTTCATGGGTGGGGGACCTACCAGGGGTGCCAAATCCAGGAGTTTAGGAATTATCTCGGCCTGCTGCCATATAATGAATTATTTTTGCCCTAAATCCATTTTAATCCAATTTTGCACTGGGGCTACAAGAAATGCACACCAGAAAAATAGGGGAAAAATACAGGGAGGTCCCCTGGGGGTGTGGGACCCTAGAACCAAGACCAAACCATGGTTACCACCCCACCTGGCAGACATCGATGGCACCGCGAGTCTGACCTAGATCTCGAAGGGGGCCCTGGGGAATTCAGAAAAAATCAAAAAAAATGGAAAAACAGTGCATGGAGTCATGGTGAGTGATGCATCACCTAGGAAAAATACCAAACATGGCATCCTAAGGGTTCACATGTGGACTCTTTCACAAAGAGGTGCTTCCAGGCAGGAGTTCTCTTGGTCTTCCTTGCAAGGTGACCATGGTTTGTGCAAGTTCCACAGCAAACTGTGGAACCATGGTCCCATTTTTGGTGGAGATGTGCATATTTGCATTCCCAACAACTTTTGCAACTAGTGTTTTTTTAGTTTCCACATAAAAAATGCATTTCCCATTTTTCAGGTGCCCGGAGGGGTCAAAACAGGTGCTTTTTTGTGAAGGGGCCACCAAGGGCAGTGTGCAAAAAAAATCACCACTCTATTTTTCATGGGTGGGAGACCTACTAGGGGTGCCAAATCTAGGAGGTTAGGAATTATCTCGGCCTGCTGCCATATAATGAATTATTTTTGCCCTAAATCCATTTTATTCCAATTTTGCACTGGGGCTACAAGAAATGCACACCAGAAAAATAGGGGAAAAATACAGGGAGGTCCCCTGGGGGTGTGGGACCCTAGAACAAAGACCAAACCATGGTTACCACCCCACCTGGCAGACATCGATGGCACCGCGAGTCTGACCTAGATCTCGAAGGGGGCCCTGGGGAATTCAGAAAAAATCAAAAAACTGGAAAAACAGTGCACGGAGTCATGGTGAGTGATGCATCACCTAGGAAAAATACCAAACATGGCATCCCAAGGGTTCACATGTGGACTCTTTCACAAAGAGGTGCTTCCAGGCAGGAGTTCTCTTGGTCTTCCTTGCAAGGTGACCAAGGTTTGTGCAAGTTCCACAGCAAACTGTGGTACCATGGTCCCATTTTTGTTGGAGATGTGCATCTTTGCATTCCCAACAAATTTTGCAACTAGTGTTTTTTTAGTTTCCACATAAAAAATGCATTTCCCATTTTTCAGGTGCCCGGAGGGGTCGAAACAGGTGCTTTTTTGTGAAGGGGCCACCAAGGGCAGTGTGCAAAACATCACCACTCTATTTTTCATGGGTGGGGGACCTACCAGGGGTGCCAAATCCAGGAGGTTAGGAATTATCTCGGCCTGCTGCCATATAATGAATTATTTTTGCCCTAAATCCATTTTATTCCAATTTTGCACTGGGGCTACAAGAAATGCACACCAGAAAAATAGGGGAAAAATACAGGGAGGTCCCCTGGGGGTGTGGGACCCTAGAACCAAGACCAAACCATGGTTCCCACCCCACCTAGGCTGACATCGATGGCACCGCGAGTCTGACCTAGATCTCGAAGGGGGCCCTAGGGAATTCAGAAAAAATCAAAAAAAATGGAAAAACAGTGCATGGAGTCATGGTGAGTGATGCATCACCTAGGAAAAATACCAAACATGGCATCCCAAGGGTTCACATGTGGACTCTTTCACAAAGAGGTGCTTCCAGGCAGGAGTTCTCTTGGTCTTCCTTGCAAGGTGACCATGCTTTGTGCAAGTTCCGTAGCAAACTGTGGAACCATGGTCCCATTTTTGGTGGAGATGTGCATCTTTGCATTCCCAACAAATTTTGCAACTAGTGTTTTTTAGTTTCCACATAAAAAATGCATTTCCCATTTTTCAGGTGCCCGGAGGGGTCGAAACAGGTGCTTTTTGTAAAGGGCCACCAAGGGCAGTGTGCAAAACATCACCACTCTAGTTTTCATGGGTGGGGGACCTACCAGGGGTGCCAAATCCAGGAGGTTAGGAATTATCTCGCCTGCTGCCATATAATGAATTATTTTTGCCCTAAATCCATTTTAATCCAATTTTGCACTGGGGCTACAAGAAATGCACACCAGAAAAATAGGGGAAAAATACAGGGAGGTCCCCTGGGGGTGTGGGACCCTAGAACCAAGACCAAACCATGGTTACCACCCCACCTGGCAGACATCGATGGCACCGCGAGTCTGACCTAGATCTCGAAGGGGGCCCTGGGGAATTCAGAAAAAATCAAAAAAAATGGAAAAACAGTGCATGGAGTCATGGTGAGTGATGCATCACCTAGGAAAAATACCAAACATGGCATCCCAAGGGTTCACATGTGGACTCTTTCACAAAGAGGTGCTTCCAGGCAGGAGTTCTCTTGGTCTTCCTTGCAAGGTGACCATGGTTTGTGCAAGTTCCACAGCAAACTGTGGAACCATGGTCCCATTTTTGGTGGAGATGTGCATCTTTGCATTCCCAACAACTTTTGCAACTAGTGTTTTTTTAGTTTCCACATAAAAAATGCATTTCCCATTTTTCAGGTGCCCGGAGGGGTCGAAACAGGTGCTTTTTTGTGAAGGGGCCACCAAGGGCAGTGTGCAAAACATCACCACTCTATTTTTCATGGGTGGGGGACCTACCAGGGGTGCCAAATCCAGGAGGTTAGGAATTATCTCGGCCTGCTGCCATATAATGAATTATTTTTGCCCTAAATCCATTTTAATCCAATTTTGCACTAGGGCTACAAGAAATGCACACCAGAAAAATAGGGGAAAATACAGGGAGGTCCCCTGGGGGTGTGGGACCCTAGAACCAAGACCAAACCATGGTTCCCACCCCACCTGGCAGACATCGATGGCACCGCGAGTCTGACCTAGATCTCGAAGGGGGCCCTGGGGAATTCAGAAAAAATCAAAAAAATGGAAAAACAGTGCATGGAGTCATGGTGAGTGATGCATCACCTAGGAAAAATACCAAACATGGCATCCCAAGGGTTCACATGTGGACTCTTTCACAAAGAGGTGCTTCCAGGCAGGAGTTCTCTTGGTCTTCCTTGCAAGGTGACCATGGTTTGTGCAAGTTCCACAGCAAACTGTGGAACCATGGTCCCATTTTTGGTGGAGATGTGCATCTTTGCATTCCCAACAACTTTTGCAACTAGTGTTTTTTTAGTTTCCACATAAAAAATGCATTTCCCATTTTTCAGGTGCCCGGAGGGGTCGAAACAGGTGCTTTTTTGTGAAGGGGCCACCAAGGGCAGTGTGCAAAACATCACCACTCTATTTTTCATGGGTGGGGGACCTACCAGGGGTGCCAAATCCAGGAGGTTAGGAATTATCTCGGCCTGCTGCCATATAATGAATTATTTTTGCCCTAAATCCATTTTAATCCAATTTTGCACTGGGCTACAAGAAATGCACACCAGAAAAATAGGGGAAAAATACAGGGAGGTCCCCTGGGGGTGTGGGACCCTAGAACCAAGACCAAACCATGGTTCCCACCCCACCTGGCAGACATCGATGGCACCGCGAGTCTGACCTAGATCTCGAAGGGGGCCTGGGGAATTCAGAAAAAATCAAAAAAAATGGAAAAACAGTGCATGGAGTCATGGTGAGTGATGCATCACCTAGGAAAAATACCAAACATGGCATCCCAAGGGTTCACATGTGGACTCTTTCACAAAGAGGTGCTTCCAGGCAGGAGTTCTCTTGGTCTTCCTTGCAAGGTGACCATGGTTTGTGCAAGTTCCACAGCAAACTGTGGAACCATGGTCCCATTTTTGGTGGAGATGTGCATCTTTGCATTCCCAACAACTTTTGCAACTAGTGTTTTTTTAGTTTCCACATAAAAAATGCATTTCCCATTTTTCAGGTGCCCGGAGGGGTCGAAACAGGTGCTTTTTTGTGAAGGGGCCACCAAGGGCAGTGTGCAAAACATCACCACTCTATTTTTCATGGGTGGGGGACCTACCAGGGGTGCCAAATCCAGGAGGTTAGGAATTATCTCGGCCTGCTGCCATATAATGAATTATTTTTGCCCTAAATCCATTTTAATCCAATTTTGCACTGGGCTACAAGAAATGCACACCAGAAAAATAGGGGAAAAATACAGGGAGGTCCCCTGGGGGTGTGGGACCCTAGAACCAAGACCAAACCATGGTTACCACCCCACCTGGCAGACATCGATGGCACCGCGAGTCTGACCTAGATCTCGAAGGGGGCCCTGGGGAATTCAGAAAAAATCAAAAAAAATGGAAAAACAGTGCATGGAGTCATGGTGAGTGATGCATCACCTAGGAAAAATACCAAACATGGCATCCCAAGGGTTCACATGTGGACTCTTTCACAAAGAGGTGCTTCCAGGCAGGAGTTCTCTTGGTCTTCCTTGCAAGGTGACCATGGTTTGTGCAAGTTCCACAGCAAACTGTGGAACCATGGTCCCATTTTTGGTGGAGATGTGCATCTTTGCATTCCCAACAACTTTTGCAACTAGTGTTTTTTCAGTTTCCACATAAAAAATGCATTTCCCATTTTTCAGGTGCCCGGAGGGGTCGAAACAGGTGCTTTTTTGTGAAGGGGCCACCAAGGGCAGTGTGCAAAACATCACCACTCTATTTTTCATGGGTGGGGGACCTACCAGGGGTGCCAAATCCAGGAGGTTAGGAATTATCTCGGCCTGCTGCCATATAATGAATTATTTTTGCCCTAAATCCATTTTAATCCAATTTTGCACTGGGGCTACAAGAAATGCACACCAGAAAAATAGGGGAAAAATACAGGGAGGTCCCCTGGGGGTGTGGGACCCTAGAACCAAGACCAAACCATGGTTACCACCCCACCTGGCAGACATCGATGGCACCGCGAGTCTGACCTAGATCTCGAAGGGGGCCCTGGGGAATTCAGAAAAAATCAAAAAAAATGGAAAAACAGTGCATGGAGTCATGGTGAGTGATGCATCACCTAGGAAAAATACCAAACATGGCATCCCAAGGGTTCACATGTGGACTCTTTCACAAAGAGGTGCTTCCAGGCAGGAGTTCTCTTGGTCTTCCTTGCAAGGTGACCATGGTTTGTGCAAGTTCCACAGCAAACTGTGGAACCATGGTCCCATTTTTGGTGGAGATGTGCATCTTTGCATTCCCAACAACTTTTGCAACTAGTGTTTTTTTAGTTTCCACATAAAAAATGCATTTCCCATTTTTCAGGTGCCCGGAGGGGTCGAAACAGGTGCTTTTTTGTGAAGGGGCCACCAAGGGCAGTGTGCAAAACGTCACCACTCTATTTTTCATGGGTGGGGGACCTACCAGGGGTGCCAAATCCAGGAGGTTAGGAATTATCTCGGCCTGCTGCCATATAATGAATTATTTTTGCCCTAAATCCATTTTATTCCAATTTTGCACTGGGCTACAAGAAATGCACACCAGAAAAACAGGGGGAAAATACAGGGAGGTCCCCTGGGGGTGTGGGACCCTAGAACCAAGACCAAACCATGGTTACCACCCCACCTGGCAGACATCGATGGCACCGCGAGTCTGACCTAGATCTCGAAGGGGGCCTGGGGAATTCAGAAAAATCAAAAAAAATGGAAAAAACAGTGCATGGAGTCATGGTGAGTGATGCATCACCTAGGAAAAATACCAAACATGGCATCCCAAGGGTTCACATGTGGACTCTTTCACAAAGAGGTGCTTCCAGGCAGGAGTTCTCTTGGTCTTCCTTGCAAGGTGACCATGGTTTGTGCAAGTTCCACAGCCAAACTGTGGAACCATGGTCCCATTTTTGGTGGAGATGTGCATCTTTGCATTCCCAACAACTTTTGCAACTAGTGTTTTTTTAGTTTCCACATAAAAAATGCATTTCCCATTTTTCAGGTGCCCGGAGGGGTCGAAACAGGTGCTTTTTTGTGAAGGGGCCACCAAGGGCAGTGTGCAAAACATCACCACTCTATTTTTCATGGGTGGGGGACCTACCAGGGGTGCCAAATCCAGGAGGTTAGGAATTATCTCGGCCTGCTGCCATATAATGAATTATTTTTGCCCTAAATCCATTTTAATCCAATTTTGCACTGGGGCTACAAGAAATGCACACCAGAAAAATAGGGGAAAAATACAGGGAGGTCCCCTGGGGGTGTGGGACCCTAGAACCAAGACCAAACCATGGTTCCCACCCCACCTGGCAGACATCGATGGCACCGCGAGTCTGACCTAGATCTCGAAGGGGGCCCTGGGGAATTCAGAAAAAATCAAAAAAAATGGAAAAACAGTGCATGGAGTCATGGTGAGTGATGCATCACCTAGGAAAAATACCAAACATGGCATCCCAAGGGTTCACATGTGGACTCTTTCACAAAGAGGTGCTTCCAGGCAGGAGTTCTCTTGGTCTTCCTTGCAAGGTGACCATGGTTTGTGCAAGTTCCACAGCAAACTGTGGAACCATGGTCCCATTTTTGGTGGAGATGTGCATCTTTGCATTCCCAACAACTTTTGCAACTAGTGTTTTTTTAGTTTCCACATAAAAAATGCATTTCCCATTTTTCAGGTGCCCGGAGGGGTCGAAACAGGTGCTTTTTTGTGAAGGGGCCACCAAGGGCAGTGTGCAAAACATCACCACTCTATTTTTCATGGGTGGGGGACCTACCAGGGGTGCCAAATCCAGGAGGTTAGGAATTATCTCGGCCTGCTGCCATATAATGAATTATTTTTGCCCTAAATCCATTTTATTCCAATTTTGCACTGGGCTACAAGAAATGCACACCAGAAAAACAGGGGAAAATACAGGGAGGTCCCCTGGGGGTGTGGGACCCTAGAACCAAGACCAAACCATGGTTACCACCCCACCTGGCAGACATCGATGGCACCGCGAGTCTGACCTAGATCTCGAAGGGGGCCTGGGGAATTCAGAAAAATCAAAAAAAATGGAAAAACAGTGCATGGAGTCATGGTGAGTGATGCATCACCTAGGAAAAATACCAAACATGGCATCCCAAGGGTTCACATGTGGACTCTTTCACAAAGAGGTGCTTCCAGGCAGGAGTTCTCTTGGTCTTCCTTGCAAGGTGACCATGGTTTGTGCAAGTTCCACAGCAAACTGTGGAACCATGGTCCCATTTTTGGTGGAGATGTGCATCTTTGCATTCCCAACAACTTTTGCAACTAGTGTTTTTTTAGTTTCCACATAAAAAATGCATTTCCCATTTTTCAGGTGCCCGGAGGGGTCGAAACAGGTGCTTTTTTGTGAAGGGGCCACCAAGGGCAGTGTGCAAAACATCACCACTCTATTTTTCATGGGTGGGGGACCTACCAGGGGTGCCAAATCCAGGAGGTTAGGAATTATCTCGGCCTGCTGCCATATAATGAATTATTTTTGCCCTAAATCCATTTTATATCCAATTTTGCACTGGGGCTACTAAGAAATGCACACCAGAAAAATAGGGGAAAAATACAGGGAGGTCCCCTGGGGGTGTGGGACCCTAGAACCAAGACCAAACCATGGTTCCCACCCCACCTGGCAGACATCGATGGCACCGCGAGTCTGACCTAGATCTCGAAGGGGGCCCTGGGAATTCAGAAAAAATCAAAAAAATGGAAAAAACAGTGCATGGAGTCATGGTGAGTGATGCATCACCTAGGAAAAATACCAAACATGGCATCCCAAGGGTTCACATGTGGACTCTTTCACAAAGAGGTGCTTCCAGGCAGGAGTTCTCTTGGTCTTCCTTGCAAGGTGACCATGGTTTTGCAAGTTCCACAGCAAACTGTGGAACCATGGTCCCATTTTGGTGGATATGTGCATCTTTGCATTCCCAACAACTTTTGCAACTAGTGTTTTTTCAGTTTCCACATAAAAAATACATTTCCCATTTTTCAGGTGCCCGGAGGGGTCGAAACAGGTGCTTTTTTGTGAAGGGGCCACCAAGGGCATTGTGCAAAACATCACCACTCTATTTTTCATGTGTGGGGGACCTACCAGGGGTGCCAAATCCAGGAGGTTAGGAATTATCTCGGCCTGCTGCCATATAATGAATTATTTTTGCCCTAAATCCATTTTAATCCAATTTTGCACTAGGGGCTACAAGAAATGCACACCAGAAAAATAGGGGAAAAATACAGGGAGGTCCCCTGGGGGTGTGGGACCCTAGAACCAAGACCAAACCATGGTTACCACCCCACCTGGCAGACATCGATGGCACCGCGAGTCTGACCTAGATCTCGAAGGGGGCCTGGGGAATTCAGAAAAAATCAAAAAAAATGGAAAAACAGTGCATGGAGTCATGGTGAGTGATGCATCACCTAGGAAAAATACCAAACATGGCATCCCAAGGGTTCACATGTGGACTCTTTCACAAAGAGGTGCTTCCAGGCAGGAGTTCTCTTGGTCTTCCTTGCAAGGTGACCATGGTTTGTGCAAGTTCCACAGCAAACTGTGGAACCATGGTCCCATTTTTGGTGGAGATGTGCATCTTTGCATTCCCAACAACTTTTGCAACTAGTGTTTTTTTAGTTTCCACATAAAAAATGCATTTCCCATTTTTCAGGTGCCCGGAGGGGTCGAAACAGGTGCTTTTTTGTGAAGGGGCCACCAAGGGCAGTGTGCAAAACGTCACCACTCTAGTTTTAATGGGTGGGGGACCTACCAGGGGTGCCAAATCCAGGAGGTTAGGAATTATCTCGCCCTGCTGCCATATAATGAATTATTTTTGCCCTAAATCCATTTTATTCCAATTTGCACTGAGCTACAAGAAATGCACACCAGAAAAAAAGGGGGAAAATACAGGGAGGTCCCCTGGGGTGTGGGACCCTAGAACCAAGACCAAACCATGGTTACCACCCCACCTGGCAGACATCGATGGCACCGCGAGTCTGACCTAGATCTCGAAGGGGGCCTGGGGAATTAGAAAAATCAAAAAAATGGAAAAACAGTGCATGGAGTCATGGTGAGTGATGCATCACCTAGGAAAAATACCAAACATGGTATCCCAAGGGTTCACATGTGGACTCTTTCACAAAGAGGTGCTTCCAGGCAGGAGTTCTCTTGGTCTTCCTTGCAAGGTGACCATGGTTTGTGCAAGTTCCACAGCAAACTGTGGAAGCCATGGTCCCATTTTTGGTGGAGATGTGCATCTTTGCATTCCCAACAACTTTTGCAACTAGTGTTTTTTAGTTTCCACATAAAAAATACATTTCCCATTTTTCAGGTGCCCGGAGGGGTCGAAACAGGTGCTTTTTTGTGAAGGGGCCACCAAGGGTAGTGTGCAAAACATCACCACTCTATTTTTCATGGGTGGGGGGACCTACCAGGGGTGCCAAATCCAGGAGGTTAGGAATTATCTCGGCCTGCTGCCATATAATGAATTATTTTTGCCCTAAATCCATTTTAATCCAATTTTGCACTGGGGCTACAAGAAATGCACACCAGAAAAATAGGGGAAAAATACAGGGAGGTCCCCTGGGGTGTGGGACCCTAGAACCAAGACCAAACCATGGTTCCCACCCCACCTGGCAGACATCGATGGCACCGCGAGTCTGACCTAGATCTCGAAGGGGGCCTGGGGAATTCAGAAAAATCAAAAAAAATGGAAAAACAGTGCATGGAGTCATGGTGAGTGATGCATCACCTAGGAAAAATACCAAACATGGCATCCCAAGGGTTCACATGTGGACTCTTTCACAAAGAGGTGCTTCCAGGCAGGAGTTCTCTTGGTCTTCCTTGCAAGGTGACCATGGTTTGTGCAAGTTTCCACAGCAAACTGTGGAACCATGGTCCCATTTTTGGTGGAGATGTGCATCTTTGCATTCCCAACAACTTTTGCAACTAGTGTTTTTTTAGTTTCCACATAAAAAAATGCATTTCCCATTTTTCAGGTGCCCGGAGGGGTCGAAACAGGTGCTTTTTTGTGAAGGGGCCACCAAGGGCAGTGTGCAAAACATCACCACTCTATTTTTCATGGGTGGGGGACCTACCAGGGGTGCCAAATCCAGGAGGTTAGGAATTATCTCGGCCTGCTGCCATATAATGAATTATTTTTGCCCTAAATCCATTTTATCCAATTTTGCACCGGGGCTACAAGAAATGCACACCAGAAAAATAGGGGAAAATACAGGGAGGTCCCCTGGGGGTGTGGGACCCTAGAACCAAGACCAAACCATGGTTACCACCCCACCTGGCAGACATCGATGGCACCGCGAGTCTGACCTAGATCTCGAAGGGGGCCTGGGGAATTCAGAAAAAATCAAAAAAATGGAAAAAAACAGTGCATGGAGTCATGGTGAGTGATGCATCACCTAGGAAAAATACCAAACATGGAATCCCAAGGGTTCACATGTGGACTCTTCACAAAGAGGTGCTTCCAGGCAGGAGTTCTCTTGGTCTTCCTTGCAAGGTGACCATGGTTTGTGCAAGTTCCACAACAAACTGTGGAACCATGGTCCCATTTTGGTGGAGATGTGCATATTTGCATTCCCAACAACTTTTGCAACTAGTGTTTTTTTAGTTTCCACATAAAAAATGCATTTCCCATTTTTCAGGTGCCCGGAGGGGTCGAAACAGGTGCTTTTTGTAAGGGGCCAACCAAGGGCAGTGTGCAAAACATCACCACTCTATTTTTAATGGGTGGGGACCTAACAAGGGGTGCAAAATCCAGGACGGTTAGAAATTATCTCGGACTCCCTGCCTGCCATATAATGAATTATTTTTGCACCTCTAAATCCATTTTAATCCCAATTTTGCACTAGGGCTACAAGAAATGCAAACTAGAAAAATAGGGGAAACAATACAGGGAGGTCCCCTGGGGAGTGATGGCACCCTAGAACAAAGACCAAACCATGGTTACCCACCCCACCTGGCAGACATCGATGGCCACCGCGCAGTCTGACCTAGATCTCGAAGGGGGGCCCAGGGAATTTCGAGAAAAAAAAAATCAAAAAAAAGGAAAAAAAAACGGCATTGATTCCATTGTGAGTGAGCATCACTAGGAAAAAACTACCAAATGGCATCCCAAGGGTTCACATTTGGATTCTTCACAAAGAGGTGCTTCCAGGCAGGAGTTCTCTTGGTCTTCCTTGCAAGGTGACCATGGTTTGTGCAAGTTCCACAGCAAACTGTGGAACCATGGTCCCATTTTGGTGGAGATGTGCATCTTTGCATTCCCAACAACTTTTGCAACTAGTGTTTTTTCAGTTTCCACATAAAAAATGCATTTCCCATTTTTCAGGTGCCCGGAGGGTCGAAACAGGTGCTTTTTGTGAAGGGGCCACCAAGGGCAGTGTGCAAAACATCACCACTCTATTTTCATGGGTGGGGACCTACCAGGGGTGCCAAATCCAGGAGTTAGGAATTATCTCGCTCTGCCATATAATGAATGATTTTTGCCCTAAATCCATTTTAATCCATTTTGCACCGGGGCTACAGAAATACAACGACCAGAAAAAGGGGAAAAATACAGGGAGGTCCCCTG
>QXEO01002058.1:0-24975 GCA_007115705.1 Dactylis glomerata | reverse complement strand
CACGGATACATACCAGCAGAGCGCATCCATGTGCGTATACCAGGCCACACATGACGGATCCTGGGGTCTTACCTTCGTGACAAGTCACGGCATTCGAGTTTTGTTGCGATAACACAACTCGAGGATCTTATGTCGCAGTCAAAGTTTGACTGAAAATATTCGGGTTTCTACAACCATAAAACTCGCTCCCGATGGGAGTAACACTTCTCCAATCTTCAATGCTTTGCCAATGAATATCGTCGGGTGCGCGCTCAGCGCTCCCGATGGGAGTAGCCCCCGAGGCTATAGTCGAAAAAAAGGATTTTTTCGAGTATAGGCTCATGACATAATGTAGCTCGTCGTACTTCAACTTGAAACACTTCAACTTCGAAGTTCTTCAACTCGAGATACTTTCAAGAACACCTTGTCGTCGAGTATCAGTCCACCATTTTAATGAAGAGTTGTATTCGACTAACTTTGAAAGTAACAGCCCCCAAGGCTATAACCTAAAAATTCTTCATAGATGATCCTTTCCATAAATTCAGCATTTGTCGACGCCATCCTTGTACCTTCACTTTATCGTGTCAATGATGACGTAGCTCTTCATCAGTGCAAACCGTTTTATCGGTAACACTGTAACTTCCGCGATTTTATGACCGTTTAACGGGCTGCACGATTTTTGACCGTTGGTGGGCTGCCGTTTCCGATCTTTGCGCCACGTCGCAACCCACGATCCTTCTCTCAGAAGATATATAAATGGCATAGTGGGGAATCGTACTGTTTACCAGCTCGTTACCTCCGCCGCCTCCATTACCGATCCCCTCTGCCTCTTCCTCTCTTGCGGAGCCCCCAAGCGCACTTTTGTGCTGAATGCGCGTGAAGCATCTGGCCACCAAGAGCGATATGGCCAAGTCCTCTGCCACCAACTGGGTTCGCTCCACCATCACCAAGAAGGAGGTGGAGAAGGCCACGGCAGACGGCCTCATCGCCGCCCAGGACTCCATCAAGTTCCCCAGTACTGAACGGATCCCGAAGCCCCCGAGCGGTTATCTGGTAATATTCCTTGCTTTCCTTCTTCGCGGCTTCTCCCTTCCTGCCCATGAGTTTCTCCGTGGGCTTCTATTTGTTTACGGTGTGCAGCTTCATCAGCTCACACCAAATTCCCTTCTGCATATTGCTTGCTTCGTGACTCTTTGCGAGTCATTTTTGGGCATTGAGCCTCACTTTGCTCTTTGGAGATCGATCTTTCGACTCCGCCCCAATGTTTCTCTGGCAAGGAAACCCGAACTGGGCGGAGCCGTCGTTTCTGTGCGCCCTGAGGCGCAATATCTTGAATTTTCGATGGCCGCGTCTGTCCAAGGGTGGAGGACAAAGTGGTTCTATATCAAGGACTGCAGATCCTCTCCCGAAGATGAGTTCAGCCTTCCTCCCTTTGACGCGTCTCAAGATGTGAAGAAATTGAAGTCATGGGACTCACTTCCCTCAGATGCGGAAGTTGCACAAATCCTTCCTCTTCTATCCCGCATTAAAAATCTGAAAACAGGCCTAGGAGGTGCTTTGTCGGGTACCCAACTCATGGGGTTTTTCATACAACGTCGAGTTCAACCCCTACAGCACCGCCTCACCAAGCTTTGGACTTATTCTGGCTTGGAGGACCCTACTCGCATATCTGAAGATCTGATGTCGAAAGAAGATGTCGATAAGCGAGTCAGGAATCTCACCAAGCTTACCAAGGAGCACTCAGTTGCTGACCTGAAGGCAGATTTCTTCGACTCCGTGCACCCTATTCCTGAGGTATACATCGCTGCATCCACTTTTATCAAACTTCTCTTAATTTCGACTTGCATTACTCTTTGCCTCTGCATTCTGCTGATTTATTAATATGCAGGGTCACCAATTCATTGTTTCTCGTCCCCCTCTTCCGGAGGAAGGGCCCCTTCCTGCTAATCTAGCATCTCCTGCATCTGAAGCCCTCGAGGCTGACGAAAGTCAGGACGGAGATGATGTCGAAGAATCAGAAGATGAGACTAGCTCGTCGACATCTCCTCCTCCTACTCTTGCTGAAGATGTTGGTGTCGACAAAAAACGGAAACGTGTCGACGAAATTGCTTCATCGAGTTCTGCAGCGGCTGGAAAACCCCCCGTTCTTGCAGAAGATATGGAGTACTTTGACATGCTTGCATCGTAAGTATTGTAGTCGAACTTTTCAATTGCTTTGTTCTTGCCTAGTGCTTATAACTTATACTTTTCATGCAGTGATGATGAAGAACCACCAACATGTGCGACGGCTATTCCACCACCTTCTCCTGTGGCGACTGAGGAGCCTGTCGAACCATATGTTGCTCCGAGGACTACCAGAGCCTCTATAAAGAAGGTTTCTCAAACTCAAGCCCGAAACCTCAAACGCGCGAAGAAGACCAAAGAAGCCGAGGTTTCTCTGGAGGCCCATGCTTCTACAGTTTCTTCTGATGATGTGAGCGATACTTTTTTTCCCTTCTTTCCTTTCATGCACTTCTTCTCTTATACTCTTCTTTTATCAGGCTTTAGTCAAGAGATTTATCGCCCTGGGCACGGAGTGTGCGGGGTACCTAAAGGTTGCAAAATCTTCCGAAGGTGCGATTTTGATATTCAATCATTACTTTTCTTCTGCCCTTTTGTCTTTTGCTGTTTTTCTGACTTCCTTTCGTCTGCTTTCACAGCTGCTTTAGCGACTGCCAATGCTCGCATTGCGTCGCTGGAAGCGGAGCTCAAAGCTTCGCAAAAAGCTTATGATGCTGCGACCTCTGCTAAGGCAATTGCTGAGAAGTCGCAAAAATCTGCGCTTGCCAAGGCGAAAAATGCTGAGAGGGCGTTTAGCAGATGCCAACAAAGAGCATGCTCAACGAGAGCAGGCCGTGGCAGAGCGTCTTCACACCATGTCTACTGCTGCCGAAAGTAAGTTCTTCGACTTGTCTTCTGTTTTCGTCCCCTGTTGCACTGGTGTATTTGTTGACACTTGCCTCTTCTTTTCTTTTCTATTGCGTAGAATTCTCAGGGGTATCTCCGTCGTCCCTGCAAACGGACGATGATCCTCTTATGGATGCGGTTAACCTACTCGAAGAGAACTGGATATCTATCCAGGAAACTTTTGAGTTGGTTGGCCGCGTTCTGTCACGGCTATTTGCCGGGTTGTGGCCGAAGAAAAAGATGGCAATCCCGAAGGGCAACCTGACTGAACTCGCCAAGACTTTTGACAGCGATGAAGACCCTACTCTCCATCTGAAGGGGCTGTCCATTAAGCGCGGGGCCGAAGGTGCCATTGCCCTTTCTCTTGCGCATGGTACAGACTTTGACTGGGAGAAAGTTAACTCCCCTCATGGCTATACCCGTGACGAGATGAAGGTGTTTTTCGAGAAGGCGAAGAAGTTGGCGCCTGCATTGCTGAACACAATTTCTCCTTCGGCAGCCTCTGCTTTGCCTGCTGCACCATCTCCAGCGCCGAAAGCTCCGGTGCCACCATCAACTTCTAGCGAGGAACTGGCCGCGCCCCCTTCTTCCATGGAGCACAATGCTGAGGTGGCGTAGATTCAGCTTCTTTGTAGTACTTAGTTTTCTCCTTTTGAATGTAAAGACTCCAATTAAGTGCAACCCGAGAATCTTAGCCAGAGGGTTATGCTCTTATGTAAATATATCTTCTTTGCATGGAGTATTATGCTATCTTTCTGAAATTGTTTCTCCTTTCTTTCTTTTTGTAGTCGATGCGTGACAGTGATCCTTCTTCTCATGCTCCTGCTCCTTCCTCTACTCGCGGATTCAATCCTCAGATTTCGTCGACTCCTAGTCGATGCAGTCACTGTGATGAATATTCTTCCAGGATTTCCGACCTTGAGACTCGCCTATCCTTGGCCAAACGCCAAGCACAGATGGCTATTAAAAAGGCTAGCCAGGCCAGCGGCTATATGAAGAAAATCTCTTCACTTGAAGAAAAGGTCTCCAGCTTGACGGCGAAGGTTGTTCACAATGAAGAGTGCAAATCTTTCATTCTTGGAATTGTCGAGTCTGCTGGCGAGCTGTTGCGATGTGAGTTTTCTTTCGACTTCTTCTTTTGGCTGTTTGTGCACTTCTTTGGTGATATATTTGTCATTGTAGGTACTTGCTTGGATTTTGCTGCTGAAGAACGTCGAGTTGCTGAGCGAAATGCTGCTTTGGAGAAGATGTCGACTGGCTATGAGACTCTGTGGTCTGATCCTCGACGCCGTAGCGCCATTGTATTGCTTCAAGATCGTGCCCAGCACATTGGCGAGTCAGTTGATGGTTGCCGGCGAGCTCTTACAACTATGCACTCCATTATGCTTCCCCGTAATCCTTTGCCTGCAACTTTCCCCCTTCTTCTTGATGCTTTCCGATCCAGCCATCGTATTCATAGGTTAATAGAACTGAACTTAGTGGCTGGTGCCAATTTTGCTCTCGGGTGGATACGCAAGTGGCACCCCAGATTGAATTATAGCACGATGTCCTTAAGTTTAGCTCCCGGTGGAGCTAGCCTTCGGGTTCATATGGAGAACACGCTTCAACCTGCTCGAAGACTTGTAGCTAGGCTTGTAGAGGCGGATGCCGCGTTTTTCCGCGAGTATCATTATTTAGATCCTTTAGGCGTAGATGATTCTGACAACCCGATGTTGTAAAGTATGCGTGGAACGCGAGAGATTATTTATTTCGCGACTATATGTCTGAAATTTATTCTCAAGGCGTATTTGTATGGTTCGTGCGTTTGCCGCATATTCTCTTTGAAAGACTCGTAGACTCGAATATGAGGAACGCTTTGTCTTTATTTATACTTTTAATGTAAGATACATGGGGTGACCCAAGAGATCCGGCCTGTGACCCGTGTTCTGGATCTAGAGGGCATTGCCCCTGGAATAACTCGTGGCTTTTACGGCCTTTATTGTTCTACTCTATTGTCTTTATGATGCTTATGTCGCCGTAGCTTTCCCTTTCTCTTCTGTGCCTATGTCTTCTCCTGATGTTGCTATTCGTGGCTTCTTTGTTTCGGGCTCCGCGGTGCATCCTTCGAGTAGCTTGACGCCTTCTGTAGTCGCGCTCTTTGCTTTTTCTGCATGGTTGGCTATTACGCCAAAATTTTGCGCCATCTTGTGGAATTCCCTGTCGCAGAGATCTGAAACTTCAAAGCTTCCTTTCACTGTGATTATTCCTTTTGGTCCTGGCATTTTAAGTACCAAATATGTGTAGTGAGGCACTGCCATGAATCGCGAAAACGCGGGTCGCCCGAGGATCGCGTGATATTGCGATGGCCAGTCCATGACTTCGAAGTCTAGTTTTTCCCTTCTGTAGTTTTGTCGGTTGCCGAAGCAAACATTGAGTGCTATTCGACCCAATGGGTAATTAGCACTTCCTGGTACGATTCCATGGAAGGAGCAATCTGTTGGTTTTAGGAATTCCAATGATATGTGCATTGCCCTGAGTGTTTTCGCGTATATCAGGTTAATTCCACTCCCTGCGTCCATGAATATTCTGTCGACATCATACGCGCCGATTTGAGCTTTGAGTACCAGAGGCGCGTTTCCTGGCCGAGGTCCTGTTATGGGGTGGTCCTCTCTGTTGAACTCGATTGGTTGTTCTGACCAATGCAGATATTCTGTTGTAGCTGGAGGCGACATGACTGCTAAATTGACTTGTCGAGTTATACTCTTTTCTTCTTTGTTCGACTTGGGCACAGGTTGTATCATTGCTGTAATGTGTCCTTTTGATGGGACGTACCCTTCGTCGTCGTCGTCGTGTCCCTTATTTTGCTGGTCTTGTCCTTGAGGAGCTCCATTGTTTCCTTGCTGGTTTGCCGCGGGATTGTTGCTTCCTTCGAATCCTTGTCGCCTTGCCTCGGTTTGTTTGTTTATTGCTGCTTCTTGTAGCTTTAAGAATGTTGTGCAGTCTTTCATCGCGTGCCTTGATACTCGCTTCCCGTCGACGAACGCTGAATGTATATGACAAGGCCCGTTGAGCATATCCTCTGGTGATGGGTTGTACTCTCTGGATTCTCTTGGTGGGAACTTCTTATATTCCTCTCTTCCGTAGCTGCGATATCCCGAGCTTCTGCGTTCGTTTCCCTGATAACTGTTGTCTTTATATCCTGCGGCGACTTGGTTATGAGAGCCGTAGGTGTCGTAGTTTCGGGATCGTCTCCTTTGACTTTCGTATCTGTTTCTTCTGTCGTCCTCTGGAGATCGTGTCCGTTTGTTGTTGCACGCATCTTCTCCATCTGCAAATCTGTTTGCTGTGTCCATGAGATCTGACACTGTTTTTGGCTTGATTCTACCCATCTCTTCGACTAGGTCTCTTCGCCTTAATCCAATGATGAACGCGTCTATTGCTCTTTCGTCTGAAACTTCGACTGCTGAATTTTTGATGAGGCTCCATCTTTGGATGTACGCCCGTAATGTTTCGTCGCGTTGCTATACGCATGCCTTGACTTCTTCTATTGATGCTGGTCGTTTGTATGTCGACCTGAAGTTGCTTGTGAATTGCTTTGTGAGGTCTTCCCAGCTTCCAATGGATTCTTTCTCTAATTTGCTCAACCATGACCTTGCTGCGCCGGTGAGGTGTAGTTGCAGACTTTGCATTGCTGTTTCTTTGGTTCCTCCTAGTATTTGGACTGCCTGCAAGTAATCTGCGAGCCATGATTACGGTTCCTGTGATCCGTCGTATTTTTGCTGATCATGAGGTAGCTTGAATCCCTTAGGTACTGGCGTGATGCGAACCCTACGGGCAAAGCACGATGCCCCCATCTCCTTTTCGTCGTCCTCATAGTCGCGCCTTTCGTTTGGGGATCGCGATCTTCGAGTTCCACCGTGCTGTTTTGGTGATGGCGATCGAGATCGGTGTTTGCTGCTTTTATGCCGAGGACTATTGTGACGGCGAGGTGATCTTGCTTTGTGCGCTTCTTTGTGGTGATGTGCTTCTTCTCCTTTTGCTGATAGCTTGTGGCCCACCATATTGAGTCCGTTTAGCGCTGCTCTATGCATATGTTCTCTAGGATCTCCTGGACTTGGTCGAGTTGTAAGTAGATATGCTTGTGCTGCCACTAGTGCTGCTTCAGGAGTTTTTGGTAGGATGTTTCCCTGCTCGTCGACCGATAGGAAGGACGAGTCGAGGTTTTTGGAAATACTTTGCCTGTCAGAATACTCGAGGTTATCGTACCTTGAACCATGTCGACGATTTTTCCTTGCGTTGCTGTACGATGCGTCGCTTCGTGCTCTACGAGCAGCTTCACTGGCTGCAATGGCTGAATCTTTTCTTCTTTGTATCTCTACCTTTTCCTTTGCTAATTGCTTTGCTTGCTGCCTGAGGGTGTAATGATACCCAAAAAGCATGTCTTTGCTGGAGCTGGATGGTATTGGCGTGCCGTGTTCTACGGCTTCCCTTATTATTTTCCACTCGTCGACTGATAGTCGAATTTTCTCCCTGGCTGTGAGGGATTCCACTGTTTGTCGTTCTGCTAGGTGATTTGCTCCTCTGTCGATATTTGCTGGGTTTATCACTGGGTTGTTATTTTCATTGAATTCTTCTGAGTTGTCGCCCACAATGGCGAGTACCTGGCACTGCTTGCCGATGTTGCTATTAAAGCTTGAAAAGATCGAGTTGCTGTCTTCAGAAAGCTCTAACCCTGTCTTCCATGTGTCTGTTGAATTGTCTGAGATATTGTCGAGGCAGATCGTGAGATCGTCGATTTGGACTTCCACGTCAAAATTTTCCTTTTCTTCGTCGTCTTCTGCGATCTTTTCTTTTTGCACTTCTTCTAGGCTGACCGGCGAGTTTACTTCGCTGGAAGAGCCTTCAGAATACTCCATCATTATTGTTGTTTCGGGTTCTTGTGCCGACGGATCTTGATCTTGTTTCATTGGATCCGAAAGGCGAGAGGAACCCGACGGCCCGATGAAGATGCTCAAACTTCCAATTGTTAGTTCTACCTCTTGACTTCCGTCGACTTCTGGACTGCTGTTGGCTAAAAGCGAAAAAGCCGTCGAATTCATGATTCCAACGCCCAGAGTCCCCACGGTCGGCGCCAATTGACGAGGGTTAACTCGACAAATGTCCTAGATGAAGGACTTAGGATCGGGGAGATAGGGCGTCGGATGAACTCGAAGGTAAAGTTAGTCGAAATAAGTGTGTACTGAAAGTAAACTTGGGTGTTCAACCTGGCTTGCTTTCAATCTGCCCTACACCGTCCCCTCCTGGCCCCTATATATAGGTGGCCAGGTCTCGAGGATCGGGTCGGGTTCGATACAGATTACAAATATCGACATACGGTAATAACTCGTATTCGACTATCATTACAGTTGGGCCTAGCTTAACGGGCCTCAGGGGTACTCAACTAACGGGCTCTAGTAATTATACCCTTGTCAGTGATCCTTGTCAAAGAGCAGGAAAGATGTCAAAGAGAAATGAAATGCCCCAAACAGGAATCTTGGAAGTGGAATTGTTTGATGTTTGGGGAGTTGATTTTGTTGGACCATTGCCATCTTCTCAAGGCTACAAGCATATTTTAGTTGCTGTTGACTATGTGTCAAAATGGGTTGAAGCCATTCCCACTGTTAATGCTGATGCCAAGGCAGTTTGTAGAATGTTCAAGACTGTCATTTTCCCAAGATTTGGAGTGCCAAGAGTTGTAATCAGTGATGGTGGTGCCCACTTCAACAATGAGCAATTTGAGAAGCTTCTGACCAAGTATGGAGTGAGAAACCACAGAGTGACAACACCATATCATCCTCAGGCCAATGGCCAAGTGGAGTTGTCCAACAGAGAGATAAAGCAAATCTTGGAGAAAGTTGTGTCCAAGACCAGAGGAGATTGGTCCATGAAGTTGCCTGACACTTTGTGGGCTTACAGGACAGCATACAAGACACCCATTGGCATGTCACCTTTCAGAATTGTCTATGGCAAGGCATGCCATCTGCCAGTTGAGTTGGAGCACAGAGCACAATGGGCAATCAGGAAGCTGAACATGGACATTGGCAAGGCAGGAAGCATGAGAAAACTGCAGTTGTGTGAGCTTGAAGAGCTCAGGAATGATTCCTATGAAAGTGCAAAGATCTACAAGGAGAAGACCAAGAAATGGCATGACTCCCACATTCTGAGAAGGGAATTCAAGGAAGGGCAGTCAGTGCTTGTGTATGATTCCAAGTTACACTTATTCTCTGGAAAGTTCAAGTCCAGATGGTTTGGCCCTTGTGTGATCAAGAAAGATCTTGGCCATGGTGCCTTTGAGATTTACAGCTCAGCTGAGGGAACATTCAAAGTAAATGGTCAGAGGTTGAAGCACTACAGAATTGGAGATTTGATTGAAAGCCAAGTTGAAGAAGATGATGAACCAGAGGATGGCACCAATGCATCCTCTGCCCATGCAAACCAGTGATGAAGAAGCTACAGTCAAGCTAGTGACTTTAAACAAGCTCTCTTCCAGGAGGAAACCTGGTATCCCTTGTATCATATATTTCCCTTTCACCTTTTTATGTTTTTGCCTTGTGTGTTTGTTTCTTTTTTGTTGTTTCAGTAAGAACTTGGATGAGGAGAAGGATTGCCGTTAATTGACAAGGCAGAGAAGCATGAACACCACCAGGTGAACACTTTCCATTTCCACACATTTGTTAAAATCTGAATCAGAATATACTATACTGTTGGTTGATCTTGTGTGAAAGTACTTTGTTAAGGAATGAATCAATTTCGCTTGCTTGGACCTGAAAATATCACCTTGCATGCTACTGTGTATTTTGCTTTGAATCTGCTTATAACTCTTGCAAATGCTTTGTTCAGAGCCTAGTTCCACTTTAGAACTTTTGTATGGCTTTACTCAAAGAACCTGTGAAACATCAGCATATTTGTCAATTGCTTTGAAACTGAAGTTCATGATCCATTCCGTAGCCCCTAACCAATTGCATCTGTTGCATTTTTTGCATTAGCAAACATGATCTCTGGATTGTGATTTGTGAAGCACTAACATACCAACATACTAACAGAAAGGAAAAAGTTTAGCATTAGCAACCATGATCTCTGGATTGTGGTGTGTGAAGCACTAACCTGAAAATGCTAAGTAAAACTTGTTGTAAATACCCAAAGCACTAGCACCTATGATCCTGGGATTGTAGGTTGTGAAGCACTAACTAAGTTGACCCATCAAGCTAAGTTGCTAACTAACTAACTAACTAACTTATCTATGCATTAGCCTACTATGTTCCTGGGAACTGTAATAGGTGAAGCACTAATTTTGCATTACATATTGGGCTATGTACTGGATCTTGAGTTTTCAATTTCAGAGTCAATTACTTTATACTCATGTGTCCATGTTGTTTGATCTAGACATACTCAAATTCTCTTGTGAAACTTGTTTTTGAATTGGCAATTGCAAGATTTATCTGCATTGAGTCAGCAATGTTCCTTATCATGCTTTGTTGTGTTTTGTTTGGTACAATGCACACTTCTTTACTTGAGGACAAGCAAAGGTTTTGGTATGGGGGTTTTGATCACTCTAAGATTTACACATATATCTGAACCTTGCAACCATAAAACTTGTCTGTTTTACCTCATTTCTACCAGTGTTGTACCAACATTTTACATCATTTGATCCTTTGTCACAGATCTGTGCGCCAAGGCACTTAATTCTACAAGTCAGAGCAATTCAAACCAAAGACCAAGCCACCAGGAATGGAGGAGTACATCTTGAGGAGCAAGAAAGAAGCCAACGGCAGAAAGAGGCTGGTACGGCACAAAAGGACAAGAAAAACGGAAAAGCAGACTAGCAGCTGCTGCCACCTTTTTCCTCTACTCCTCTACGCTGCAGCAAATACACCATCCCATCCCGCATCCATCCATCGCCTCACAGCCACTCCATCCCACCAACCACCTCACTTTCTTCCTCTCACCCGAAGCTTCCTCCTTCACAGTCCAACACACCGAAACCTTCACCTTTTCCACCCACTTTTCCCGCTACTCCTCTTTTGCAACAAGAACAGATCAACGGCGCAAGCAAGAACACCATGAACACCACCAAGAACACCTCCAAGAACCTCAAGATGGACAAGGCTCGAAGGATCTGAAGGCCAAGCTCTTCTTCATCCCTCTTCATCCTCTGCCACGACAGCAACATCTCTGTCTTCTTCAATTTCTCTGCCACGGCAAGCCTTCGGTGACCAACAGCAACCTCTCTCTCCTCTCCCCCATGCTCTGTGATCTGATTTGTGTTGATCTTGCACTGTAAAACAGTTTGAACCTTGTCCTGGATCTTTGCTATGGTTTGAGTGACACACTCCATTGTAAACTCCAAGATTACTGTGATTTCTGTGTTGCATCTGCCTGATCTGTTAGGTGCAAGACTAGCCTCTGCATCTAGTCCCAAAAATACATCCCTGCCTCACTTGCTCGTTTGTCCTTTGTTTCCTTGCCTGACAAACAAGAAACATTGGATTTGTTATGTTAAAACTTCCAACCTAAAATTCTCTATTACTTTCCTGTTTACAACACCAAAAAACTCATCTTTTGGCTTAGCTTCTGGAAACAAGGAAAAGGTCATCACTTTGCTAATCCCTGTGGATACGACATAGAAACACCCCCCTAATCTGCGAGTGATCAAAATTGGCGCCGTTGCCGGGGATTAGCCTTTTGACTGTTTCCTCAAATTACAGTAGCCTAAGCTGTGTAAATACTTGTTCCAATTTGCAATCTTTGATTGTCTGTTTCAATGACTTGTCTGTGATCAAGCTTAGAACTTTTATTAGGGGATTTAGTTTACTAACCCTTGATCAAGTTCTTGTCTGTGATTGTGTGTAGAACAATGATTTCATCTAGTTTCTGTGGAAATTCAGTTGATGCAGTCTTCTGAAGATTCTCCACTAGCCCCATTTGATCCTGAGCCAGAGAGAACTTTGTTTGCAAGAAAGAGGGCAGCCTCTGAAGCTTCTGTTGAAGACTTGGAGACATCCGTCTCAGTTTTGGAAACCTCAGTTGATTTGGAATCATCTTCCTCTGATTCCAGCATGGGTGACAAAAAGTTGAGAGATTTGTGGATACCCAAGGACCAGATCAGCAATGCTGATGTTGTGATGCCAGCAATCCAAGCAAACAATTGGGAAATTAAGCCAGCATTGATCAATATGGCGCAACATAATCCTTTCAAAGGATCTGCCTTTGAGAGCCCACATGAACATATCAGAAATTTTCTTGAGTACTGCAACACTTTGAAGCACAATGGAGTTCCTCCTGATGCCATTAGAATGCAATTGTTTCCATTCTCACTCTCAGGACTTGCTAAAGTTAGGTTCCACTCTCTGCCTGTGCATTGTAGAGACACCTGGGAGCATGTCCTTCAAGCATTCTTTGAGAGGTACTTCCCTCCAACCAAAGCAGCTGAGTGCAGAGACAAGATAACCAGATTTGTGCAATATGAAGGAGAAAGTCCGTATGATGCTTGGCAAAGATACCAAAGTCTCATCAAGATGTGTCCCAACCATGGCCAGGAGAAATGGCTCATCTTGCAAACCTTCTACAAAGGTTTGACAGAGCAAACAAGATCATTTGTTGATTCAGCTGCTGGAGGTGGAATCATGAACAAAACTTTGGATGAAGCTACTGAGTTGATAGAGAGCATGGCATCCCACAACTTCTCCTGGACCAATGAAAGAGCAGTCCACCCCAACACTCAGTTGCAGCTTCAATCTAGTGGCCAAAATGCTTTGGAAGCCAAGTTGGAGAGTCTCACCACCCAACTTGCTCAGCTCATGACAGAAAGAAACAGCCAAGCTTTGGTTCATGTCAACCAAGTTACTTCTGCCTGTGCAATTTGTGGAAAAGAAGGCCATTCTCTCATGGAATGTACCTTGTCTGCACCTCCTGAAGCCATGATCTCAGAGGTGAACTATGCCCAGAACCAAGGGCCATATTCCCAAAGTTACAACCCCTCTTGGAGAAACCACCCCAACCTTTCGTACAAGAGCAACAATCAGCAAAGTTACCCAGCACCAGGGCAGCAGCACTATGCCCAAGCATCCCAGCAGAGCTACCATCAGCCTGGACAACAAAATTTCAGACCCCAAGGTCAAGTGCAACACCCACAACAACAACACCACCCAGTACATCAGCAAACTACTTCATCCAGCAGTAGCAGCCAATCTGAGCTTGGAGAAATGATGAAGCTACAGAAGGAAATGTTCAGTGGAATGCAAGAAACTATGAAAATGCAATCTGAACTTTTCTACAAGACAATGCAGCAGCTCACTGCTGGAATCCAGAGCAACAACACTGGAAACCAAGCTGAAGGAAAACTGCCAGCCCAAGCAGAGAAAAACCCAAAACAGTGTGGTGCCCTTTCCACTACTCCAGTTGTTGATGCAGTCACCACTAGGAGTGGGGTGACCACTGAACCTCTGCTCAAAACTCCACCAAGTGTTACCTATGTGGCCCCACAGAGAAGACCCACAGTACAACAACAAACAACCCCTGAAATTGTTCTGCCAAGGCAGGAAAAACCTACAGGACAGCCTGCCCAGACTGAAAACCCTGCCAAGGCACAGATCCCTGCCACAGAACCCAATGAGAAGCCCCTGTTGATGAAAGTTCCATTTCCAGAAAGATTGGACAAGACCAAGGAAGAGAAGCAGTATGCAAAATTCCTTGAAACCATGAAGGAAGTGCAAATCACCATCCCCATCTTGGACGCTGTCTTGCACATTCCCCTATATGCCAAGTTTTTCAAAGATCTGATCACAAGGAAGAGGAGCCTGGACAGCCCTGAGATAGTAGCTTTGACAGAAGATTGCAGTGCTGTGGTCTTGAACCACATGCCCAAGAAGCTACAAGACCCAGGAAGTTTCAGTATTCCCTGTGTAGTGGGAAGGAAAACCTTCACAAGCCCTTTGTGATTTAGGTTCCTCTGTGAGTGCGTTACCATCTGCTGCTAGTCAGATTCTGCAGCTAGGAACTTTGAAGCCTACCTCAATGACACTTCAACTTGCTGATAGAACCCTGAGAAAACCAGTAGGAGTCCTTGAAGATGAGCCAGTTCAAGTTGGCAACTTTGCATATCCAGTGGACTTTGTTGTGTTAGAAATGGAAGATAATGCTGATTCAATGATCCTTGGAAGACCATTCTTAGCAACTGCAGGTGCCATCATTGATGTGAAAGGTGGAACCCTCAAGTTACAATTTGGGTCAGAGCAAGCTGAATTCAGCATGAAGCATGCCACACATCTGCCCAATGTTCCTGAGCACTGCCATTCTATTGATGTTGTTGAAAGAAGTGTACTAGAAACTTTGCCAGAACCTGAGCAAGAAGAGCCTGAAGCTCAAGTCTTTGTTACTGCTGAAAACACCAATGTTCAGGAGCTTTGTGAAGTTAAAATTTGTGAAATTGTACCTGTGTCAAGTGCAAGAGAACCAGCTCATCTAGCCCACCATTCTGTTGTGGAGCTCAAAGAATTGCCTTACCATCTGAAATACTCATTCTTGGAGAAGGAAAAGATACACCCTGTGATTATTAGTTCTGCCCTCACTAGTGAGCAAGAAGAAAGTCTTCTGTCTATTCTGAAGTTGTACAAGAATGTTATTGGATATTCCATTGATGACATCATTGGCATTAGTGAGAAAGTGTGTTCTCACAGGATCCACTTAGAAGAAGGCAGCAAGCCAACAAGAGAAGGACAGAGGAGACTAAACCCTGCCATGCAAGATGTAGTAAAGAAGGAAGTTCTGAAATTGTTAAAGGCTGGAATGATCTACCCCATCTCTGACAGTGAGTGGGTGAGTCCTATCCACATTGTGCCCAAGAAAGGTGGCTACACTGTTGTTGAAAATGAAGAAGGAAGGCTCATGACCACAAGACCTGTGACAGGATGGAGGATGGTGAATGACTTCAGAAAATTGAACAAAGCTACAAGAAAAGATCACTTCCCTCTGCCATTCATGGACCAGATGCTAGAGAGACTTGCTGGCCAGAAGTACTACTGCTACCTTGATGGTTACTCTGGATTTCTGCAGATTCCAATCCACCCTTCTGACCAAGACAAGACCACATTCACCTGCCCATATGGAACCTTTGCTTACAAAAGGCTACCATTTGGCCTTTGCAATGCTCCAGGCACCTTCCAGAGATGCATGATGTCCATTTTTTCTGATCACATTGAGAAGATTATGGAAGTTTTCATGGATGATTTCACTGTGTATGGAAAAGATTTTGAAGCTTGCTTGAAGAACCTCACCTTAGTCCTCAACAGATGCTCTGAGCAAAACTTGATTCTGAACTGGGAAAAATGTCACTTCCTTGTCTCTGAAGGCATTGTGTTGGGACACCTTGTGTGTGCCAGAGGAATTGAGGTAGACAAAGCAAAAGTTGATGTGATTGCCAAGCTTCCCCCACCTGAAAATGTGAAGGGAATCCAAAGCTTCCTGGGCCATGCTGGCTTCTACAGGAGGTTTATCAAGAACTTCTCCCATCTTGCCAAGCCACTCACCAATCTTCTGAATCATGAAGTGAAATTTGTGTTTGATGACTCCTGCATGAAAGCCTTTAACCAGTTGAAAGATGCTCTCATCACAGCCCCTGTTGTTCAACCTCCTGACTGGACACTGCCATTTGAACTTATGTGTGATGCAAGTGACTTTGCTGTTGGAGCAGTTCTTGGCCAGAGGAAGGACAAAGCTGTGCATGTTATACATTATGCAAGCAAGACTTTGGATGATGCTCAGATCAATTACACCACCACAGAGAAGGAGCTGCTTGCTGTTGTGTTCTCCTTTGATAAGTTTAGACCATACCTGGTTGGACACAAGTGCATTGTGTACACAAACCATGCAGCAATCAGATATTTAGTGAGCAAAAAGGATGCTAAACCTAGGCTCATCAGATGGATACTTCTGCTCCAAGAGTTTGACATAGAGATTAGAGACAAGAAAGGATCAGAGAACTCAGTTGCAGATCACTTGTCCATAATCAACATTGATGAAAACAGAGAGATTCAAGACTTGATGCCAGGAGAACAGCTCATGGCAGTCAGTGCCACTTCACCTTGGTATGCTGACTTTGTGAACTTCCTAGCTTGTGATATTGTGCCAGCAGATCTCTCCTACCAGCAAAAGAAAAAGTTCCTCCATGATGTCAAGAATTACTATTGGGATGAACCTTTTCTGTACAAACATTGTGCTGATGGCATTGTGAGGAGGTGTGTTTCCTCTGATGAAAAAAGTGATGTGATGTTCCAATGCCATTCAGGATTGTATGGAGGACATGCTGGAGTGTTCAAGACTCAAGCCAAGATTTTGCAAGCTGGCTTCTTTTGGCCAAGTATGTTCAGAGATGTTCATGAGTACATAATGAAGTGTGATCCTTGTCAAAGAGCAGGAAAGATGTCAAAGAGAAATGAAATGCCCCAAACAGGAATCTTGGAAGTGGAATTGTTTGATGTTTGGGGAGTTGATTTTGTTGGACCCTTGCCATCTTCTCAAGGCTACAAGCATATTTTAGTTGCTGTTGACCATGTGTCAAAATGGGTTGAAGCCATTCCCACTGTTAATGCTGATGCCAAGGCAGTTTGTTGAATGTTCAAGACTGTCATTTTCCCAAGATTTGGAGTGCCAAGAGTTGTAATCAGTGATGGTGGTGCCCACTTCAACAATGAGCAATTTGAGAAGCTTCTGACCAAGTATGGAGTGAGAAACCACAGAGTGACAACACCATATCATCCTCAGGCCAATGGCCAAGTGGAGTTGTCCAACAGAGAGATAAAGCAAATCTTGGAGAAAGTTGTGTCCAAGACCAGAGGAGATTGGTCCATGAAGTTGCCTGACACTTTGTGGGCTTACAGGACAGCATACAAGACACCCATTGGCATGTCACCTTTCAGAATTGTCTATGGCAAGGCATGCCATCTGCCAGTTGAGTTGGAGCACAGAGCACAATGGGCAATCAGGAAGCTGAACATGGACATTGGCAAGGCAGGAAGCATGAGAAAACTGCAGTTGTGTGAGCTTGAAGAGCTCAGGAATGATTCCTATGAAAGTGCAAAGATCTACAAGGAGAAGACCAAGAAATGGCATGACTCCCACATTCTGAGAAGGGAATTCAAGGAAGGGCAGTCAGTGCTTGTGTATGATTCCAAGTTACACTTATTCTCTGGAAAGTTCAAGTCCAGATGGTTTGGCCCTTGTGTGATCAAGAAAGATCTTGGCCATGGTGCCTTTGAGATTTACAGCTCAGCTGAGGGAACATTCAAAGTAAATGGTCAGAGGTTGAAGCACTACAGAATTGGAGATTTGATTGAAAGCCAAGTTGAAGAAGATGATGAACCAGAGGATGGCACCAATGCATCCTCTGCCCATGCAAACCAGCGATGAAGAAGCTACAGTCAAGCTAGTGACTTTAACCAAGCTCTCTTCCAGGAGGAAACCTGGTATCCCTTGTATCATATATTTCCCTTTCACCTTTTTATGTTTTTGCCTTGTGTGTTTGTTTCTTTTTTGTTGTTTCAGTAAGAACTTGGATGAGGAGAAGGATTGCTGTTAATTGACAAGGCAGAGAAGCATGAACACCACCAGGTGAACACTTTCCATTTCCACACATTTGTTAAAATCTGAATCAGAATATACTATACTGTTGGTTGATCTTGTGTGAAAGTACTTTGTTAAGGAATGAATCAATTTCGCTTGCTTGGACCTGAAAATATCACCTTGCATGCTACTGTGTATTTTGCTTTGAATCTGCTTATAACTCTTGCAAATGCTTTGTTCAGAGCCTAGTTCCACTTTAGAACTTTTGTATGGCTTTACTCAAAGAACCTGTGAAACATCAGCATATTTGTCAATTGCTTTGAAACTGAAGTTCATGATCCATTCCGTAGCCCCTAACCAATTGCATCTGTTGCATTTTTTGCATTAGCAAACATGATCTCTGGATTGTGATTTGTGAAGCACTAACATACTAACAGAAAGGAAAAAGTTTAGCATTAGCAACCATGATCTCTGGATTGTGGTGTATGAACCACTAACCTGAAAATGCTAAGTAAAACTTGTTGTAAATACCCAAAGCACTAGCACCTATGATCCTGGGATTGTAGGTTGTGAAGCACTAACTAAGTTGACCCATCAAGCTAAGTTGCTAACTAACTAACTTATCTATGCATTAGCCTACTATGTTCCTGGGAACTGTAATAGGTGAAGCACTAATTTTGCATTACATATTGGGCTATGTACTGGATCTTGAGTTTTCAATTTCAGAGTCAATTACTTTATACTCATGTGTCCATGTTGTTTGATCTAGACATACTCAAATTCTCTTGTGAAACTTGTTTTTGAATTGGCAATTGCAAGATTTATCTGCATTGAGTCAGCAATGTTCCTTATCATGCTTTGTTGTGTTTTGTTTGGTACAATGCACACTTCTTTACTTGAGGACAAGCAAAGGTTTTGGTCTGGGGGTTTTGATCACTCTAAGATTTACACATATATCTGAACCTTGCAACCATAAAACTTGTCTGTTTTACCTCATTTCTACCAGTGTTGTACCAACATTTTACATCATTTGATCCTTTGTCACAGATCTGTGCGCCAAGGCACTTAATTCTACAAGTCAGAGCAATTCAAACCAAAGACCAAGCCACCAGGAATGGAGGAGTACATCTTGAGGAGCAAGAAAGAAGCCAACGGCAGAAAGAGGCTGGTACGGCACAAAAGGACAAGAAAAACGGAAAAGCAGACTAGCAGCTGCTGCCACCTTTTTCCTCTACCCCTCTACGCTGCAGCAAATACACCATCCCATCCCGCATCCATCCATTGCCTCACAGCCACTCCATCCCACCAACCACCTCACTTTCTTCCTCTCACCCGAAGCTTCCTCCTTCACAGTCCAACACACCGAAACCTTCACCTTTTCCACCCACTTTTCCCGCTACTCCTCTTTTGCAACAAGAATAGATCAACGGCGCAAGCAAGAACACCATGAACACCACCAAGAACACCTCCAAGAACCTCAAGATGGACAAGGCTCGAAGGATCTGAAGGCCAAGCTCTTCTTCATCCCTCTTCATCCTCTGCCACGACAGCAACATCTCTGTCTTCTTCAATTTCTCTGCCACGGCAAGCCTTCGGTGACCAACAGCAACCTCTCTCTCCTCTCCCCCATGCTCTGTGATCTGATTTGTGTTGATCTTGCACTGTAAAACAGTTTGAACCTTGTCCTGGATCTTTGCTATGGTTTGAGTGACACACTCCATTGTAAACTCCAAGATTACTGTGATTTCTGTGTTGCATCTGCCTGATCTGTTAGGTGCAAGACTAGCCTCTGCATCTAGTCCCAAAAATACATCCCTGCCTCACTTGCTCGTTTGTCCTTTGTTTCCTTGCCTGACAAACAAGAAACATTGGATTTGTTATGTTAAAACTTCCAACCTAAAATTCTCTATTACTTTCCTGTTTACAACACCAAAAAACTCATCTTTTGGCTTAGCTTCTGGAAACAAGGAAAAGGTCATCACTTTGCTAATCCCTGTGGATACGACATAGAAACACCCCCCTAATCTGCGAGTGATCAAAATTGGCGCCGTTGCCGGGGATTAGCCTTTTGACTGTTTCCTCAAATTACAGTAGCCTAAGCTGTGTAAATACTTGTTCCAATTTGCAATCTTTGATTGTCTGTTTCAATGACTTGTCTGTGATCAAGCTTAGAACTTTTATTAGGGGATTTAGTTTACTAACCCTTGATCAAGTTCTTGTCTGTGATTGTGTGTAGAACAATGATTTCATCTAGTTTATGTGGAAATTCAGTTGATGCAGTCTTCTGAAGATTCTCCACTAGCCCCATTTGATCCTAAGCCAGAGAGAACTTTGTTTGCAAGAAAGAGGGCAGCCTCTGAAGCTTCTGTTGAAGACTTGGAGACATCTGTCTCAGTTTTGGAAACCTCAGTTGATTTGGAATCATCTTCCTCTGATTCCAGCATGGGTGACAAAAAGTTGAGAGATTTGTGGATACCCAAGGACCAGATCAGCAATGCTGATGTTGTGATGCCAGCAATCCAAGCAAACAATTGGGAAATTAAGCCAGCATTGATCAATATGGTGCAACATAATCCTTTCAAAGGATCTGCCTTGGAGAGCCCACATGAACATATCAGAAATTTTCTTGAGTACTGCAACACTTTGAAGCACAATGGAGTTCCTCCTGATGCCATTAGAATGCAATTGTTTCCATTCTCACTCTCAGGACTTGCTAAAGTTTGGTTCCACTCTCTGCCTGTGCATTGCAGAGACACCTGGGAGCATGTCCTTCAAGCATTCTTTGAGAGGTACTTCCCTCCAACCAAAGCAGCTGAGTGCAGAGACAAGATAACCAGATTTGTGCAATATGAAGGAGAAAGTCTGTATGATGCTTGGCAAAGATACCAAAGTCTCATCAAGATGTGTCCCAACCATGGCCAGGAGAAATGGCTCATCTTGCAAACCTTCTACAAAGGTTTGACAGAGCAAACAAGATCATTTGTTGATTCAGCTGCTGGAGGTGGAATCATGAACAAAACTTTGGATGAAGCTACTGAGTTGATAGAGAGCATGGCATCCCACAACTTCTCCTGGACCAATGAAAGAGCAGTCCACCCCAACACTCAGTTGCAGCTTCAATCTAGTGGCCAAAATGCTTTGGAAGCCAAGTTGGAGAGTCTCACCACCCAACTTGCTCAGCTCATGACAGAAAGAAACAGCCAAGCTTTGGTTCCTGTCAACCAAGTTACTTCTGCCTGTGCAATTTGTGGAAAAGAAGGCCATTCTCTCATGGAATGTACCTTGTCTGCACCTCCTGAAGCCATGATCTCAGAGGTGAACTATGCCCAGAACCAAGGGCCATATTCCCAAAGTTACAACCCCTCTTGGAGAAACCACCCCAACCTTTCGTACAAGAGCAACAATCAGCAAAGTTACCCAGCACCAGGGCAGCAGCACTATGCCCAAGCATCCCAGCAGAGCTACCATCAGCCTGGACAACAAAATTTCAGACCCCAAGGTCAAGTGCAACACCCACAACAACAACACCACCCAGTACATCAGCAAACTACTTCATCCAGCAGTAGCAGCCAATCTGAGCTTGGAGAAATGATGAAGCTACAGAAGGAAATGTTCAGTGGAATGCAAGAAACTATGAAAATGCAATCTGAACTTTTCTACAAGACAATGCAGCAGCTCACTGCTGGAATCCAGAGCAACAACACTGGAAACCAAGCTGAAGGAAAACTGCCAGCCCAAGCAGAGAAAAACCCAAAACAGTGTGGTGCCCTTTCCACTACTCTAGTTGTTGATGCAGTCACCACTAGGAGTGGGGTGACCACTGAACCTCTGCTCAAAACTCCACCAAGTGTTACCTATGTGGCCCCACAGAGAAGACCCACAGTACAGCAACAAACAACCCCTGAAATTGTTCTGCCAAGGCAGGAAAAACCTACAGGACAGCCTGCCCAGACTGAAAACCCTGCCAAGGCACAGATCCCTGCCACAGAACCCAATGAGAAGCCCCTGTTGATGAAAGTTCCATTTCCAGAAAGATTGGACAAGACCAAGGAAGAGAAGCAGTATGCAAAATTCCTTGAAACCATGAAGGAAGTGCAAATCACCATCCCCATCTTGGACGCTGTCTTGCACATTCCCCTATATGCCAAGTTTTTCAAAGATCTGATCACAAGGAAGAGGAGCCTGGACAGCCCTGAGTTAGTAGCTTTGACAGAAGATTGCAGTGCTGTGGTCTTGAACCACATGCCCAAGAAGCTACAAGACCCAGGAAGTTTCAGTATTCCCGGTGTAGTGGGAAGGAAAACCTTCACAGCCCTTTGTGATTTAGGTTCCTCTGTGAGTGTGTTACCATCTGCTGCTAGTCAGATTCTACAGCTAGGAACTTTGAAGCCTACCTCAATGACACTTCAACTTGCTGATAGAACCCTGAGAAAACCAGTAGGAGTCCTTGAAGATGAGCCAGTTCAAGTTGGCAACTTTGCATATCCAGTGGACTTTGTTGTGTTAGAAATGGAAGATAATGCTGATTCAATGATCCTTGGAAGACCATTCTTAGCAACTGCAGGTGCCATCATTGATGTGAAAGGTGGAACCCTCAAGTTACAATTTGGGTCAGAGCAAGCTGAATTCAGCATGAAGCATGCCACACATCTGCCCAATGTTCCCGAGCACTGCCATTCTATTGATGTTGCTGAAAGAAGTGTACTAGAAACTTTGCCAGAACCTGAGCAAGAAGAGCCTGAAGCTCAAGTCTTTGTTACTGCTGAAAACACCAATGTTCAGCAGCTTTGTGAAGTTAAAATTTGTGAAATTGTACCTGTGTCAAGTGCAAGAGAACCAGCTCATCTAGCCCACCATTCTGTTGTGGAGCTCAAAGAATTGCCTTACCATCTGAAATACTCATTCTTGGAGAAGGAAAAGATACACCCTGTGATTATTAGTTCTGCCCTCACTAGTGAGCAAGAAGAAAGTCTTCTGTCTATTCTGAAGTTGTACAAGAATGTTATTGGATATTCCATTGATGACATCATTGGCATTAGTGAGAAAGTGTGTTCTCACAGGATCCACTTAGAAGAAGGCAGCAAGCCAACAAGAGAAGGACAGAGGAGACTAAACCCTGCCATGCAAGATGTAGCAAAGAAGGAAGTTCTGAAATTGTTAAAGGCTGGAATGATCTACCCCATCTCTGATAGTGAGTGGGTGAGTCCTATCCACATTGTGCCCAAGAAAGGTGGCTACACTGTTGTTGAAAATGAAGAAGGAAGGCTCATGACCACAAGACCTGTGACAGGATGGAGGATGGTGAATGACTTCAGAAAATTAAACAAAGCTACAAGAAAAGATCACTTACCTCTGCCATTCATGGACCAGATGCTAGAGAGACTTGCTGGCCAGAAGTACTACTGCTACCTTGATGGTTACTCTGGATTTCTGCAGATTCCAATCAACCCTTCTGACCAAGACAAGACCACATTCACCTGCCCATATGGAACCTTTGCTTACAAAAGGCTACCATTTGGCCTTTGCAATGCTCCAGGCACCTTCCAGAGATGCATGATGTCCATTTTTTCTGATCACATTGAGAAGATTATGGAAGTTTTCATGGATGATTTCACTGTGTATGGAAAAGATTTTGAAGCTTGCTTGAAGAACCTCACCTTAGTCCTCAACAGATGCTCTGAGCAAAACTTGATTCTGAACTGGGAAAAATGTCACTTCCTTGTCTCTGAAGGCATTGTGTTGGGACACCTTGTGTCTGCCAGAGGAATTGAGGTAGACAAAGCAAAAGTTGATGTGATTGCCAAGCTTCCCCCACCTGAAAATGTGAAGGGAATCCAAAGCTTCCTGGGCCATGCTGGCTTCTACAGGAGGTTTATCAAGAACTTCTCCCATCTTGCCAAGCCACTCACCAATCTTCTGAATCATGAAGTGAAATTTGTGTTTGATGACTCCTGCATGAAAGCCTTTAACCAGTTGAAAGATGCTCTCATCACAGCCCCTGTTGTTCAACCTCCTGACTGGACACTGCCATTTGAACTTATGTGTGATGCAAGTGACTTTGCTGTTGGAGCAGTTCTTGGCCAGAGGAAGGACAAAGCTGTGCATGTTATACATTATGCAAGCAAGACTTTGGATGATGCTCAGATCAATTACACCACCACAGAGAAGGAGCTGCTTGCTGTTGTGTTCTCCTTTGATAAGTTTAGACCATACCTGGTTGGACACAAGTGCATTGTGTACACAGACCATGCAGCAATCAGATATTTAGTGAGCAAAAAGGATGCTAAACCTAGGCTCATCAGATGGATACTTCTGCTCCAAGAGTTTGACATAGAGATTAGAGACAAGAAAGGATCAGAGAACTCAGTTGCAGATCACTTGTCCAGAATCAACATTGATGAAAACAGAGAGATTCAAGACTTGATGCCAGGAGAACAACTCATGGCAGTCAGTGCCACTTCACCTTGGTATGCTGACTTTGTGAACTTCCTAGCTTGTGATATTGTGCCAGCATATCTCTCCTACCAGCAAAAGAAAAAGTTCCTCCATGATGTCAAGAATTACTATTGGGATGAACCTTTTCTGTACAAACATTGTGCTGATGGCATTGTGAGGAGGTGTGTTTCCTCTGATGAAAAAAGTGATGTGATGTTCCAATGCCATTCAGGATTGTATGGAGGACATGCTGGAGTGTTCAAGACTCAAGCCAAGATTTTGCAAGCTGGCTTCTTTTGGCCAAGTATGTTCAGAGATGTTCATGAGTACATAATGAAGTGTGATTGACGAGGGTTAACTCAACAAATGTCCTAGATGAAGGACTTAGGATCGGGGAGATAGGGCGTCGGATGAACTCGAAGGTAAAGTTAGTCGAAATAAGTGTGTACTGAAAGTAAACTTGGGTGTTCAACCTGGCTTGCTTTCAATTTGCCCTACACCGTCCCCTCCTGGCCCCTATATATAGGTGGCCAGGTCTCGAGGATCGGGTCGGGTTCGATACAGATTACAAATATCGACATACGGTAATAACTCGTATTCGACTATCATTACAGTTGGGCCTAGCTTAACGGGCCTCAGGGGTACTCAACTAACGGGCTCTAGTAATTATACCCTTGTCAGTAGCCCCTGAGATTCTACCAGAATTGCAGATTCGGGTTGAATCTCTAATCTTCAAATCTTCGACTTGATCAATTCTTCGACTTTATCTTCAAATCTTCGACTTGGTCTTTCGACTTATATTGATGATAATTTGCTCGCAAGGGGTCTCGATGAACAAGCCTGACAACTCTGACGGATCAAGAGGTCAGTTAACTGCCGGAACAGATACTTGTCACCTACTTCAAATTCAATCCCCTTGGACTTGAATTTGGGATACCGGTCAAACTCACTCTTTTGCCTCATTTAGGACTTACAAAAAATGAGTCCCAGTGGTTCTCAGGGTACCCAGTGCGTCCACTAGGATTTTCTTCGCGTCGTAGA
>QXEO01002057.1:0-21173 GCA_007115705.1 Dactylis glomerata | reverse complement strand
AGTGGAACAAGCGCAAAGGGGCAGCCGATAGTGACTATGTCGCCGAAAGGTACAAAGATAATCTTTGGAATGAATCATGTCACATTTCAACCTGCCAGAATGTGAGAATGAAGACGCCGCAAAAAAACTGAGGGCCAAAGTCAAGCAGTGGACTCTAAAGAAGATGGCCGAACTGTTCCGTAGCTGGAAGAAGAAGCTATGGAAAGACTATCTGAAGACAAAGAAAGTGCCAGTATTCGAGGGGTATCTAGCCAAGCAGGCGAATCACTGGAAGGCATTTCAGGAGTACAAGCAGTCAGAAGATGCCAAGGCATTATCAGAAAAGAACAAGAAAAATGCCGACAAGAAGAAATCACCACACGCTGGGGCCAGGGGGCTATGAGACTGCCATCCCAAAGTGGGATAAGAAAGAGCAAGATCTGCTAGCTAAAGGCATCGTACCTGAACCCATCCGTGATGAGTGGGAAATGAGAGCAAGGAATTGGTTCCTTGCGCATGGTGGTTCGTACGACGAAGAAACAGGGGACCTCATCTGCAGTGGCGGTCTTAGGATACCCAGGGAGAATTGGAAAAAGATAGTGAAAGAAATTAAAGAGGGAAAAACACAGTTCACTGCAGATAGAGAGAAGATTTGCTCACACTGGTCCTCGGCAATGACGAACATGGAGGACGAACGCGAGGCTTCGGTCCTTCTTACCCGTGGTGGCTTGGGTTTGCCAGAGACCAAGACACTTACAAAAGCCGGGCGAGAGCAAAGAAGCGACAGCAGGATGAGGAATGACAAGTTCAACCAGTTGCTTGCCAGGCTTAACGAGCAACAGAAGCAGATCGACGAGCTTAGAGGAGTAGCGCGCCAGGAAGATCCTGGACTCGATATTATCGGCGCCCCATCTAACGGAAAAGCAGCGTGGCTGAATCTGAGGCCCCGCCCGATATGCACGAAGATGATAGAGGGCGGTCCCGGCTACCCCGTGGATGGAATCAAGGAGTCAACATCATGTGAACTCCATCAGAAATTCAAGAACAATATCCACCCGAACGCTGATCGGGACGTGATCCCTAACGAGAACTCCGCATTGCTTCTTGAATGTGTCAGCAGCATTCTTAGGAAGCTTTGGTTCGCCCGTAGGCAATATCACCTCAAAGGTGTAATGCGTCCGTGCGTCCAACTTTTTAGTCGGGCCTCGTTTCGTAGCTTTGCTCGATGTGGAGGCCTAAGAGGGAGAAACATTCGTCAAATGAATGTATATGTATACAATATAGAGCTATCTCCAATATTTTTCACATATTACAAGTGATTGTCGAACTTCATATGTATACCTCGCCGGACTTTATTATTTCTCCACCGGCTTCTCCACCGGCTTCTCCATCAGTGGAGCTATCACCTTCTCCGTCATTGGAGCTATCTCCGGCCCCATCGGCTTCATCTTCGTGTCGATCAACCTCCATTCCATCTCCGGAGGGGTTTAGATATGACGACGGAGATTCTGCAGGTTCAACGTCGGGGGCGCTTTGATAGATCTTCGATAAGTCTCCTCTTCGAGGGGCCTGCGAGGGGGAGCCAGAGGGCGGCCAAAAAACGAACAGGGGAGGAACGAAGAAACGAACAAACGAGAGAGGAGGCAAAAGAAGGCGAGGGCGAGGGGCAAAAGAAGGCGAGAGCGCGCGCGCAAAGAAAGGCGAGGAACGAAGAAACGAACACGAACGAGAACGAAAAGAAGGCGAGAGCGAAAAGACCCGAACACGAAAAGAAGGCGAGCGCGAAAAGACCCGAACACGAACGAGAACGAGAGCGAAAAGAAGGCGAGCGCAAAAGAAAGCGCGAAAAGAAGGCGAGAGCGAACGAGAACAGAGCGAAAAGAAGGCGAGAGCGAAAGACCCGAACACGAACGAGAACGAAAAGACCCGAACACGAACGATAGCGAAAAGAAGGCGAGAGCGAAAAGACCCGAACACTAACACGAAAAGACCCTAACACGAACGATACCCTAACACGAACGAGAGCGAAAAGAAGATAGCAAAATACCCTAACACTAACTATAAAAAATACCCTAACACTAACTATATCTAAAATAATTCTATATCTAAAATACCCTAACACTAACTAAAATACCCTAACACTAACTATACCCTAACACTAACACTAAAATACCCTAACACTAACACTAAAATACCCTAACACTAACTATATAAAATTTTTTTTTTAAATTACCTTGCAGGCGGCGGTGGCTGGGCGCGACGGCTGGGCGGCGCGGCGGCGGTGGTGGGCGCGGGGCGGCGGCGGCTGGGCGCCGGCGGTTGGCTGGGCGCGGCGGCGGTGGCTGGGCGCGGCGGCTGGGCGCGGTGGCTGGGCGCGCGGCGGCGCGGCGGCGAGCTGGGCGCGGTGGGCGCGGCGGCGGGGCGCGGTGGGCGGCGGCGCGGCGGCGAGCTCGGGCAGCCTGGCGGCGTCTTCGGCAATTCCTCGCGCGCGAAAACGGTAAGTCCGAAACCTGGGGAAGAAGGCGCCAGTTTTATACCCCGGGACCTTTAGTCCCGGGCGGTGGCACGGACCGGGACTAAAGGGGGGCCTTTAGTCCCGGTCCGTGCCACCGCCCGGACTAAAGGCCTCGGGTGGGGATTTCAGCGGCCAGGGCCTTTAGTCCCGGTCTGTGGCACGGACCGGGACTAAAGGCCTATTTTCTGTTTTTTCTTTTATTTGTTTAGTATTCTGTTTGCATATTTAAGAATTTAACAAACTATAAAAATGAAAAGTGTTTGAAATTGAATACATAATTCAAAACTATTTTCTATTTTAAAAATTAATTACTTTAACTATCCTAACTATTAAATATTTTGCCATTTTTAATTAAAAACTATGTTTATTATATTCTTTTTGCATATTTGAGTATTTGACAAAACTATAAAAATGAAAAGTGTTGAAATTGAATAGATAATTCAAAACTATTTTCTATTTTACAAATTAATTATTTTAACTATCCTAACTATTAACTATTTTGTTGTTTTCAATTAAAAACTATGTTATTAATATTCTTTTTGCATATTGAGAATTTGATAAACTATAAAAAGGAAAAGTGTTTGAAATTGAATAGATAATTCAAACTATTTTCTATTTTACAAATTAATTATTTTAACTATCCTAACTATTAACTATTTTGTTGTTTTCAATTAAAAACTATGTTTATTAATATTCTTTTTGCATATTTGAGAATTTGATAAAACTATAAAAATGAAAAGTGTTTGAAATTGAATAGATAATTCAAAACTATTTTCTATTTTCAAAATTAATTATTTTAACTATCCTAAGTATTAACTATTTTGTTGTTTTCAATTAAAAACTATGTTTATTAATATTCTTTTTGCATATTTGAGAATTTGATAAAACTATAAAAATGAAAAGTGTTTGAAATTGAATAGATAATTCAAAACTATTTTCTATTTTCAAAATTAATTATTTTAACTATCCAAACTATTAACTAGTTTGCCATTTTCAATTAAAACTATATTGATTTATATTCTTTATGTATATTTTAGAATCTGATAAAACTATGAATATGAAAAGTGTTTAAAATTGAATAAGTAATTCAAAACAATTTTCTATGTGGAGGCTGTGGGTACAAGAACTGCGAGGCGAAGAAATCAGGACTGGGTATAGCGGCGACAGGGGTAGGGGAGAGGTAGTAGCCCGCCGGGAGGAGTGCCATAGGAACGAAAGAACTAGTGAGCCGACTTTTTTTCTAAAGAGCGGTGATGACCGATCCATACAATTATTCACATCATGCATTACATAAAAGATTTAATACATTATTACATTATTGCACCAACAATCCTATCTATTATTTCTGTTTTCTTCTGGGTCGTAGCCATGGAGAATCTTCATCATTCAGTAGGATGCTTGGGTCAGTCTTCACTTTGAAGGGCGGAATTTCATGAAACTTATTATAATCTATTGACATGTCTGTCTTGTCATCTACTCCCACGATGTTCTTTTCCCTGAAAGAACTATGTGGCGCTTTGGCTCATCGGACGATGTCTTCTTTTGCTGATTTCTTTTTCTCGTTTTTGTAGACATGTCCTTCACATAGAAAACCTGAGCGACATCGTTGGCTAGGACGAATGGTTCATCCATGTACGCAAGATTATTGAGATCCACTGTTGTCATGCCGTACTTTTGGTCTACAACTACCCCCGCCACCTGTCAGCTTCACCCATTTGCACCGAAACAAAGGGATCTTAAAAGTAGGTCCATAGTCAAGTTCCCATATCTCCTCTATGTACCCGTAATATGTTTCCAAACAGTGCCCATTCTCGTCTGTTGCATCAAAGCGGACACCACTATTTTGGTTGGTGCTCTTTTTATCTTGGGCAACCGTGTAAAATGTGTTCCCATTTATCTCGTACCCTTGGAAAGTACATATAGTCGAAGATGGTGGCCTGGCCAAACAGTACAGCTGATCTCCAACGGTGTCGTCATTCATGAGATGTGTCTGTAACCAACTACCAAAAGTCTTCTCGTGTTCCCCTTTAATCCAAGAGTCAGCCTTCCCCGGGTTTTCGGAGCGTAGAATATTCTTGTGTCTCACGATATACGGAGCCACCACAGTGGAATTGTGTAGAACTGTGTAGTGTGCTTGAGAGAAAGAATGCCCGTCCATACATACTTTTGCTTTCCTTCCTAGTGTGCCTTTTCCTGTCAGCCTACCCTCATACCGAGATTCAGGAACACCAATCGGCTTAAGGTCAGGAAGAAAGTCCACACAAAACTCAATGACCTCCTCTGTTCCATAGCCCTTGGAGATGCTTCCTTCTGGCCTAGCACGGTTACGAACATATTTCTTTAAGACTCCCATGAACCTCTCGAAGGGAACATATTGTGTAGAAACACAGGACCAAGAATTCTAATCTCTTCGACTAGGTGAACTAGGAGGTGTGTCATTATATTGAAGAAGGATGGCGGGAACAACAACTCAAAGCTGACCAGACATTGGACCACATCAATCTGTAACCCTGATAGACTTTCTCGATCGATTACCTTCTGAGAAATTGCATTGAGGAATGCACATACCTTCACAATTGCCAGACGAACATTTTCCGGTAGAATTCCCCTCAATGCAACCGGAAGCAATTGCGTCATAAGCACGTGGCAGTCATGAGACTTTAGGTTTTGGAATTTTTTGTCTTTCATATTTACGATTCCCTTTATATTCGACGAGAAGCCAGTCGGGACCTTGATACTGAAAAGGACTTCAAAGAAGATTTCCTTCTCTTCCTTAGTAAGAGCGTAGCTGGCACGCCCTTGAAACTGCCCTAGATGCATGCCATCTCTTCCTTTATGACGTTCCTGGTCCTCCCGTGCTTCCGGTGTATCTTTTGACTTCCCATACAAGCCCAAGAAGCCTAGAATATTCACGCAGAGATTCTTCGTCAGGTGCATCACGTCGATTGCGGAGCGGACCTCATGGACTTCCCAATAGGGTAGCTCCCAAAATATAGATTTCTTCTTCCACATGGGTACGCGCTTATCAGGGCCGTTAGGAACAGGTTGGCTGCCAGGACCCTTTCCAAAGATTACTTTTAAATCTTTGACCATATCAAATACTTCAGCACCAGTACGGATGACAGGCTTCCCCCGGGGTTCTGCCTTGCCATTGAAATGCTTGCCTTTTTTCTTTAAGGGATGCTTGGGCGGAAGAAAACGACGATTGTATGGGTACACATTCTTCCTACACTTGTCCAGATATATACTTTCTGTCTGATCTAAACAGTGCGTGCATGCATTGTATCCCTTGTTTGACTGTCCTGAAATGTTACTAAGAGCAGGCCAATCATTGATGGTTACGAAAAGCAACGCTCGAAGGTCAAATTCCTCTTGTTTGTGCTCGTCCCACACATGTACACCTGGTTCGGCCCACAGCTGTAAAAGTTCATCAACTAATGGCCTTAGGTACACATCAATGTCGTTGCCGGGTTGCTTTGGACCTTGGATAAGCACTGGCATCATAATGAACTTCCGCTTCATGCACAACCAAGGAGGAAGGTTGTAGATACATAGAGTAACGGGCCAGGTGCTGTGACTGCAACTCTGCTCCCCAAAAGGATTCATGCCATCTGTACTCAGACCAAACCATAAGTTCCTTGCGTCACCTGCAAATCTCGGGAACTCTCTCTCGATTTTTCTCCACTGCCGACCATCGGCGGGGTGCCTCAACTTATCGTCTTTCATACGATCTTCCATGTGCCATCGCAACAACTTCGCATGATCTTTATTTCTGAACAGACGTTTCAACCGTGGTATTATAGGAGCATACCACATCACCTTGGCAGGAACCCTCTTCCTGGGTGGCTCGCCCTCAATCTCACCAGGGTCATCTTTTCTGATCTTATACCGCAATGCAGTGCATACCGGGCATTTATCCATATTCTCATACTTCTCACCGCGGTAGAGGATGCAGTCATTAGGGCATGCATGTATCTTCTGCACGTCTAATCCTAGAGGGCAGACAAGCTTCTTTGCTTCGTACGTGCTGGCGGGCAATTCGTTCTTTCTTGGAAGCATCTTCTTCATCAGTACCAGCAACTTTTCGAATGACGAGTCAGTCACACCGGTCTCTGCCTTCCACTTCAGCAATTCCAGTGTGCTACCCAGCTTCTTCTGGCCATCTTCACAAGTTGGGTACAATAATTTGTTGTGGTCCTGTAACATCTGCTCGAACTGCAACCTCTCCTTTTCTGTGTCGCAGCCTCGCTGTGCTTCAGAAATGACCCGGCCAAGATCATCAGCGGGCTCATCTGGTTCCCGTTCTGCACCCTGATCTTCTTCTTCATTGTCTTCCATTGCGGTATCAGCATACTCAGGGAACATAGATCGGTAGTTGTCATCATCGTTCTCTTCTTCTTCATCGTCGTCTTCCATCATAACCCCTCTTTCTCCGTGCTTGGTCCAAACATTATAGCCCGACATAAAACCGGACCGAAGCAGGTGGCTCTGAATGACTCTTGAGGAAGTGTAGTCCTTCTCATTCCGACATTCAACACATGGACAAAACATATAGCCACCACCATGCTTGTTCGCATCGGCCGCATCTCGAAAAGAATGCACGCCTTCTCTGTAAGCGGCGGTGCGTCGATCACCGTACATCCATGGATGGCTCATCTGCGTCATGCAACAGTATATCAAACACAATCACGATCCTAAAAATTAGTACCGCACGGTCTAAACGAGGAAATATAGTTGCTAACCTTTTAGAATAAGTGAAAATAAAGAGGAAGAGGCTTAAGCGTGGCTCGGGCACCTCATATCGTAGTTGTGTTCGGTGAACTGAAGCGGCATCGCTCTAACAAACATTTCAACAAACACCTCTAGTGCATCCAAGCAAAAAGGAGAGCTAGCACACACTCACACACTTTCATCCAAAAAAATGCAAGAGGGGAGAGAGGGGCTGCAGGGGCCATATATATAGGCAGAGTACTTTAGTCCCGGTTTGAGACACAAACCGGGACTAAAGGGGGCGCACATGCGGGCCGCCCAGCGCATAGCCCTTTAGTCCCGGTTTGTGTCTCAAACCGGGACTAAAGGCTCGTAACGGGCCGGGACCAAAGCCTCCCGGGCGGCTGGCGAATTTGGGGCGACGTGGTCGGGCCTTTAGTCCCGGCCCAGATGGAGGCCGGGACTAAAGGGTCCAGGCCTAAGGCCCGTTTTCTACTAGTGAGTTTTACAGCTCCTTTTTTACCTTTTCCGGTTTTGTATTCCTGCTGTTCCCTGCCCGTCATCTACTCACTTCTATCTAATCGCAATGAAAGCAGCTCTCTTGCTGTTCGATTTGCCATGTTCCCTTTTTTTTTGTCTTAGTAGGATATTAATACTCTGTTTTCTAGTACGATTTCAATGGTTTCATCCTTGCCTCTGTCAAAACTTTTGGGGTTTTCATTTAATAATTACGTCTACCAAGGAATGATAACAATTGCTTCATTTCAGCTTCTTTGCCACTATAGATAATGGTGTACATCTAAGTATCTAACTATTGTATCCAACAAAAACTTGCAAGCATTTTTCTGCTTATTGCTACTCTAATAATACCCTTTTTAACTTTTTTTAAAATACATACAGATTTACACACTAACATGTGTATGTCTATAATATATACATGCATATCTGGATAAAATTAAGACCACTAATTTGCAACAAATGAAGTATTGTTGAAGAAATAAATACGGCGCCATTGAGAGTAGAATTGAATAAGTATGTCACTTATAATTAAATATTTGTAAAATATGGACTGGTTTGTTCGATCGGCTACTTCCGGCCACCGATAATGAATCACATAAGCAGACTGTTAAATGGGTGACGACCATCCCACTCACGGAATTCACTTGACGCATCCGTAGGAGCTACCGTGCGTAGAACCTGCCGGTGAGAGGTATGACTTGGAGCATCCACACGAGTGGTTGTGCAATTGGGATTCTCTGACTTGCCAAGCCTGACCTGGGGTCATTGACAGGTGGGTCCCCTATCTGGTGGAGCCCACGTGCAGTGAGAGCAAGTAAGGGACAAGTTAGGGAGGGCAAGTCAGAGAATCCACACCGGTGGTTGTGTAGCACTTATGAGCTGGATCAAACCCAATTTTGCGAGGAAGGGTAGTCCGACATCTCTACCACTGCCCGCTTTGAAATTAGGCCATCACCATCTAAAGACTTAGCCATCACGTCGTCCACATGAACACGAAGAACGACAACCATCTAAAAACTGGGGCTGCCTGCCCTAATATCAAACTCCCGCACCGTCATTCGCAACGGCAGTGAGCTGATTGTGTCCTTACAGCCGATGCTTGACTGGTTGACGGCTTCCGCACTGCCACCCATCAGTAGCCACCGGCAGTCATCAACATCTCACCGCAGGTCGCTGCCATCGCCGCTCCTTGGCCCCGAAGAATTTGGCCATAGTGCCCTTGAGAACACAACCTAGTACTCACCAAAAAGCACTGCAAGGACACACCATCCAGAGCCACGTCCACTACTGCGTATCACGTCGCCACTGGACCCACCATAGTGCCAGATGGCCACTGCAGAAATGCGCTAGCGTGCACCTCGTAACAATCCCGACGGACCATGGATCTGCACTAGTAGGAAAGGCTTATAGCCGCAAGCTTACTACTGGCACACCTAACCTTGGTGCTTCAGTGGTAAATTTACCCCTAGCGCACCAAATATGCGGTGCGCCCGCAGTAGCCCATGTGGGGCCTGGTAGCTGCCACCCGAAGTGGGCCTGGGAATTACTCTTGGCGTACCAAATACATGGTGCGCCGGCGTTATTTCCCTAGGACCCACCCGGGGGGTGCTATTGAGGACAAGGATGGACGAGGTCAGATCTTGATACGGTGGCACCGCTAGAGGGGCTTCCCCTCTGAGCAAGGGGAGCCCATCTCCATCATCCTGCCATGTCGAGCCTATCATCGGATTCCTGCAGTTCAATTCCGCCGAAGAACCGTGAGGACTAGCTGCCACCCATGAGGACGAAGAAGGGGCCGACTCCCGTGGTGAATGCCCTGCTGCCGCTGTCTCACACAGGATTCGTCCGAACGGTGACCTCCAGATGGCGACCGCGAGGGGGGCAGGGGGGTAGGGAGGAGAGATCTGATGGCAGGATGGTTATGCAGCCGGCAGTGTCGCCTAGGGTTAGCGACATGGGGGGTCTGGACGCTGTCATGCGTTGTGTTCAAAATAAGTTCTTTAGCCGATTGATGCAGAGGCTGGGGTTACTACCCCCATTGATGGGTTCGTAGCATAGAAAACAAAAATTTTCCTACGCAAGAACGCATAAACTAGCCAAGATACTCTACGAGGTGGTAGCAACGGATACTAACCCTCGATGACCGTAAGCGGGGATTACGTTCCCGCACAAACGTTGACGATGGAGAGTTGGTGAAGACGCACGTAGTCGACGTAGTTGTTCACTTGACGTAGTCGATGTCGTGGTTCACTTGACGATCACAAGATCGTGTACCCGGCGCCACAAGTGGCAGCGCCCCCGTGCTCGGTCACACGTGCAGCTCGACGTCGACTCCTCCACGCCCTCGGTCCAGCGGGGCAGCGGAAGAAGGGATCCACCGGACACTCCTCCACACACTTCTCTAAGTGTATGAACTACGAATTACAATTCCGGCAGAGCTTCGCTAAGCAGAGACGGAAATTGGGCAGCAACTATGCAAGGGAGGGGAGGATCAAGAAGTGTCTCACATGAAGGGGAGGGGTTTACATAGGAGAGGAGGGGCAGCCGGCCAAGGAGGCCTCCTCCTCTTCATGGTGGTAACCCCCTCTTCATTCCCTTCATGGTGGTAACCCCCTCATCAACATGAGGTAACCCCCATTTTAATTTTGCATGACATTCATGCTAATTAAAATTCACACTTATTGATTGAATAAAACATTTTTATTTCTTTAATATTTGTTAATTCATTCAATTAACAAACATTAACAAATACACCCTTGAGTTATTTCGATATCCCGAAACAGTTTCGGTGCTTTTCTAAAACAACCCTTATGCTGTCCTGTAATTTAATCAGAGTATCGTATCCACTCAAAATCGACGGCGAACCTTAAGTGTGTCACCCTACGGTTTGTGAATAACGTGGACATGATCGAGACTCCTCTCTGATCAATAATCAACAGCGGGATCTGGAAATTCATGATGACTCCCACTTACTCAACGATGAACTAGTGATCGTGTGAACCAGTAACGAACATAGTTAATTCCTTTTGTCTCGCGATATTATTACTTGTCCGAGATCCGATCATTTGGTATCAACCATACCTAGTTCGATCTCATTCCCGACAAGTCTCTTTACTCGTTCCGTGATAATGCATTCCTGTGACCTAGTCACATGCTTGCAAGCGATTCCAATGCAATATCACCGAGAAGGGCCCAGAGAATATCTTTCCGTTATCCGGATGGACAAATCCCACTCTTGATCCATGAGCCTCAACTAATACTTTCAGAGTACCCAAATCAACCTTTATAATCACCCTATTACGGTGTGACGTTTGATATCATCAAAGTACCCTTCCGGTATCAGTGATTAACATGATCTCATGGTCTAAGGATTAGAACTACTTCGCATGAGTTTGATATAGCAATGAACTTGATGACTTGATCGTATTGCTATTCGTACTATGTGTGTGAGTGTTCATCACATCATTCTTATAATGATATGACCCCGTTATTAACAACATCCAATGTTCATGATCAGGAAACCTTGATCATCAGTTAATCAACGAGCTAGTATAAAAGAGAGGCTTTACTAGGAACCCTTTTAGTTTATTAATCACACAAGTATTAATGTTTCCGATTAATACAATTCTAGCATGAAAAATAAACATCTATTATGAACACGGAATAATATAATAACAACTTTATTATTGCCTCTCGGGCATATTCCTTTCACCCATTTCGAAAAAAATGGTCTCATTGGCTAATGGCGATCAACACCGCCCGTTGTAGTACTGCCCCGGTTCTTGACCATTATTCCCTTTTTTTTTTGAAACGGAGGCAAAAGATTTGCCTCAATCTATTAATTAAGAAGAAGAGAATTGCCCAGTTAATTAATGGAAAACCGGGCAAAAACCGTTACAACAAAACTACACGACAACAACACCTAAAACCTGCAACCTCCAAACCAACATGCACTCTCAACCTACAACAGCGAGCTCACAACACATGGAGCACCACGCCGCAAAGAAGATCCACTCAACTGGACAAACCTGGCAAGTCGAATGGAATCCATCAAACAAGCAGCTGCTGCGGAACTTTCCAGGTGAAGACCATCTTCTTTCTTTTGGTCCTAAGAAACTTCTCCACCTTCCTGATTATTTCCTTGGAAGCCTTTCCCGCCAAGACACATGCAATGTCCTTGCCATATCCAGGGCTAGACGCCTCCAAACTCGCGAGCAATCTGCAAAGCTCTTTAGCAAAAAGAGCATCGGAGCTATGCGCTAGCACTGCTCCACTAACCAAAGAGGCAGGCGACTGCGGTAGCAAGGTCACTAAGGCCTCAGAAGACCCCACCTCCAACGGAAGCACCTTAGAAGATTCCTCACATAACTCATGAAACTCTGGTGTGATGTGCAACACTGGATCCAAGATCGCATCCATGCCCTCGCTCTCATAGGCAGCCGACACATCTGGCTATGGTGACTGGCAAGGACTGCCACGAGGAGAGATACAGCCATAAAGATGTTCTTCCTCAACCACAGACGACTTCTGCGCAGTGGAGTCAAGGGGAAACGAAGCCTGCACGGGGGCGTGCCCCAGGCCACCCGTCGGCTCCAAAGAATCACCAACACGCGCCAACAACAACTTTAGAGCTGCCACCTCTTCTCGAAGGGGTCGAGACGCCTCCTCGACGCGGGCATCGACAAGCTGAAGGAGCTCTATACGCACCAAGGCAACCTGAGACCGAAAAAGAGAGTCCAAAGTGCCGCTGACATTGACCTCCTCGCAGCACCTAGGAGAGGGTCTTGGCGACACCGCTGCAGGCGAAGACGAGTGGCGCACAACGTCAGCCCAACTCCGAGACGACGAGGGACGATGAGGTTGAGCGGATAGAGAGCGACTTCGTTGACAAGGATAACAAGCATCCAAAGAAGGGGCACGAGCGTCCGGAGAGCGAGAACGAGCTGCAGGAAAGCGGGCACGGCAAAAACGCTCCCGATGACCAGGACGACGACAACGGATGCATCTGTAAGGCCCATGGCACACACGGACCTGGTGGCCACGCTCGAGGCACCGAAAGCACCTTCCTCGAGCCCAACGCTTGAAGGCGAGACTACGCTCCCCTTCCTTCTGAATTAAAGAAGTTGGCTGAATCAAAGAAGTTGGCACACGACAGGGGCGGCCGCCGCGACCGCCTTCCTCGTTTCCTGGAGCAGCAGTATCCACAAAGAGGCCGCTGCAAGGCTTTGGTGGCGCCTCCTCATCATGGCGAACATCAACGGTGTCGTGCACCGAGACAGAAACCTCAACCATGGTGGCCAAAGGCGTCTACGGAGCCAACACTTCATCGTCTTCATCATCCTCGTCGGAACTCAAAGAAGCAACCCAAAGCTGGCTTGAAGTTGGCAGCATTGCACTAGCAGGAATAGGCACCTCGGAGAGATGGCCGTCCGAGGCAGCCGGTTGCAGCGACAGGGACCCGAGCCCCTCAACCACCACGGTGTTGTCACGCTTCAGATCAACAGGAGGGCGAGAAGCAGCGGGATACACCATCCCAGGCTTGCGGAAGCGACGCGCCTGACGCTTTTGCCCACCCATGGCTGGGTCGGACCTGCGGTGAGCGAGGGTGGCCGCAGCAAGCACGGCGGCGGGCTTCAGAGGCGGGATGGCCGTGGCCATGGCCTCGGGCGTGCCGCTGGCAGGCAGCTCGCCGGACGGGGCAGCCGGAGACGGTGGCAGCATGCCGGCCGGAGAGATGCCACCTTCTCTGCGAGGTTGAAGCAGAGAGCAGCTGCGCACCCGGCCGGACCCAGACCCGGCGGACGCGGGGATGGCCAGAGCAAGGAGATTCGGCGGCGGCCACACGCTCATGCGACCTGGGTCGTGGACGCGAGAGCCATGATCCGTCTTCCAAAGATCAGACCGGCAGCGGGAGTCGAGGCAGGCAGAACGACGAGCTTCTAAGATCAGACCGGCAGGGGGAGTCGAGGCAGGCAGAACGACGAGCTTCTTGGGTCCCAGAGGAGCTTGACGGCGGCGGAAGGAGCAGCGATGGAGGCCTACTCACCAGGCGAGGAGGACTACCTCCGCCGCGACGCAGGCGACGGCAGCTCTGAACTGCAGGATGGGCGGAGAGAGGATGGGGCGAGGAGTCCGGATCAGGGCCCGGCTGTTGCAGTGGAGCCTGGGGGAGGGAGATCAGGCCGGCGGCGCGGCACGCTCGCCCGTCGCGGCCATGGTCGCCACTCGCCCTCGGACACCTCTGAACGACTCTCTTTTCGCTTGACCCTTGTGGTTGCAGCGCGCTAGCTATTCCCTTTTATGGTGCACGCCAACGTTCATTGATACGTTATACCCACATCTATGTATAGTTGTACGCTATGCTGAAGCTGAATACGCAGGGCCTGTGAATACGTAAGGTTCATTGTTAAGAACTCCATGCACGCGTGCGCAGAGCGCTCTGGCGGGGCGGGCACGATCAGGCCCCCTCCATGGCACCCGGAACCGGGATCACCAGTTCACCACAACGCGGCCCTCGGGGATGGGGGAGACGGTCGACGCGGCGTGAATGCCTCCCTCTACCATGGACCTCTGTGTGCCACTGTTCCGCCGTAGCGCCGTTGGAGAGCATGGCCCAGAACGAGATGTCGCCAGGTTCAATACCTCGGCGGAGCCGGACAACCGGTACTGCGCCTGCGCCAGGTACTTCCCGACGGCAAGGAAGTTCTTACTCATGTACACCCTACGCAGCTAGTCGAGCTGTACTGGCATGTGCTGTGGTGCGATCCCCCGTGTGCTAATCCAGGTTGTACCACTCAGATGGCTTAGTATTCAAGCTTCGAAAGTGCTCCGTACTCTACTGTGTAGCTCAGAAGGATCACATCGCACTGGAGTGGTGGTAGAAGATTCGTTCCCGATGCCTTTTAATCTTAACTCGTGCAGTACCGGCTCCCAGGGAGATCTAATATAGAACATGTGTAGATCAACGTCGATCGGGGCAACATGATTTGCTAGCTCTCGAAATAAGTTGAAACAAACTTGCCGTTAGTCTTCTCTACGTTGGACATGCTCTCTTTACTTTGAGATGACATGCATGTTCTTTATATAACTGACATGACATATGCATGCTGTTTATATGACTGACATGTGATTTATAACAATTTAATTGGACACCCACTTTTGCTGTTACGTATTTGGTAAATCAGATTTGGCATGTTTCTTTTTTTCTTAGTACTAGTACTAGTATTAATACACTGTTGATTTCAGTGGTTTGCCTCTAGAAAAGATTGGAGGTTTACATTTAACTATTACGCCCAAGGGATGATAACAACGGGCTTGTCTGCCACAAATATAAGTGTATACATCTAACTATTATGTCCAACAAGAACTTGCGAGCATTTACCTACGGATTGCCACTTGCCAAAGAAAATACAGGGAGCCACTGAAACTACAATTGAACTAGCACGCCACTTATGTATTTCTAAAATATACACTGCTTTGTTCGAACCCCTCCTTCCATGGATTATAAGATAACAATAAACCAGAATATTCCCTGCAAAAATAAACCATATTATTACAAGACTATACGATAGGAAAATTAGTGCTATTGTAATTACATCGGCGACCAAAAGGCAATATTGGGAATGGTAACCATCTCAGAAGCGGACGAGCATTGGGAATGGTAACCATCTCAGAACGGAAGCGACAAAATCATGGTAGGCAGTATCTATCTACTATCTACTATATACTAAAAGCACAATACGGATGTCTAAAATAAAGACACCACGTTAATTCACATCATCAGAATTATTTTAACTGTTAGATCTCCTAAAACATTAAATCACAACCGTAAGATTTATGTAACAAATACGTGAGACATGTTTTAATTATACAACTGTGTTGGTCCAACACGTTATATGGAAAATATTGGGTGACCCACGCCTTGAGTCCAAACAATAGGTTACGTTGTTATGTTTTTTTTACAAAAAGTAAAATAGAAGAGTCTATGCTACGTACGGGTCTTCATATAAAATAGAAGAGTCCGTGCTATATACGGGTCTTCATATATGATCGGTAGACCATCTACTATAAAGTGCATTTTAATTGGTCAAAGGAATTTACACTGGCATGGCCGCTTGGTCACTACTGCATGCTAGGTACATTACAAAGTCAATCTGATATATAGGTAAATATGAGTGAGTATATTAGAAAAAATAAAAATAAAATATATTTCCTATATTCACTATATTATTTCAATATGGATTAGGTACAGACCGAGATGAGTAAATCTATACACTAAAATACGTACATCTACATACCATTCGGAAATTATATTGCTAGATACATGCATTTTTGAAAAATCTAAAAAGTCTTATAGTAGTTATGGAGTATTACTTTCAAAACTAGAAATAATGAATTATATATAGATTTCCTAATACATTTTTTTTCAAATCGCTCTGTCGGAGTAGTAAAAACCTAGCTTTATGTACATGAAAAATATTTGACAGATAAAAACCAGAATTGAAAGCCAACAAAAAGGATTTTCACTAAAAACAAGAGATCCTTTAACGTCTATCAAATATTTAACAATGCATATAAGTATATTTATCGTATGTGTTAAACCGTTCCTTCATTAAAAAAATCCGCATAGCGTGTTCATAGGAAACTATCATTGTCATACTAAAGCACATATGATGACAGCAGAAAAATAGAGAAATGGTGTGGACAAATTCATTGTAGACCAATAGCAAGCTAACCACAACATATAGTTTTCGTATAACAAATTGATGACGTATCTTTATTATTGTAGACCATGCATGGATAACTGATCTTAGTACCTATATATAAACATCATCGAGTGAAAAATTATTATTTACACATTACCGAGAGAAATTTTTTATTTACACATCATCGAGTGAGAAATTATTATTTACACATCAACATGATGCAGAATACTCAAAAACATGTAGTCATAATCTAAGTTTTGACCTCACACCAAAGTAACATCAAATAAAAAATACATGCAAAATTGCAATATAAATTTAATTCTATATACTCACCTAATATCACCACGTGCAAAAAATACATATGCTCATTGATAAGTTCTTTTTATGGCAACATTAACTATTCTCCCACAAAGTAAAAAAAATTAAAGATCTCTCCCACACAAGTAATATATTATTTATTGTGATATTTTTGATAATTATAGAACTATGACAATTACAATCTCATAATAGAAGTTTTTATAGAGCCATAAAATATTGGAATTTTAATATCTTCCTAACGTGAGGAATAAGTTCGCCCGAGCAACGCCATCGAGTATGTTCATCCAGTAAGACACGGTGGTCTTTTTTCCAAAAAAAAACATAAAAAATGTAAGTTGCCATGCCCCACAAGTAATTTGCCTTGGCTACTCATTTTTGTGTCGCGCTAAGTTGCTACCGGGGGCACACATGTCCCCATTATAATTTCTAAAGATATTTCAGACATATTCTGACCTTGCACCCACATTTACAAGGGTCACTGTGCTAGTTCTCGAAAAAGACCATGAAAGACGTAATGGTGATTTGCAATACGCCAATCCTTCTGCCGGCTGGCCGGCTGGTCAGCTCAAATCAAAGCCACGCATATAGTAGGTTCTGTACCTCCCACGTCATAGAGATGAGAATAAGACAATTAGGAAAACCTAGAGCCGGGGGAAAGCTTAGCATCCCAAGCGCGAAGCAGCAAAGTCATCACAAACAGCGATGAGCCTTTTGTTAATCAAGAAAGTATTGATTCGTTGAGATGCCTAGTGTTACTACAATGGCGTTGGCCACCACAAGGGTTCTTTTGAGTTTTATTTGTAGCTCTAGCTTCTTTCATTTCTTTTGGTATCGCTTTTGTTTTTCTGAGTTTCTATTGTAAGCTGGTAACCAAACAGGGTGTCATGGTTGTAATCTAGATAGTTAAGGGCTTTATTAATTTAAAATCAGGTAAAAGCATTTTATCCAATAAAAAGGGTATCTAGAAGCGATCAACCAAGTCAAAACTTCACCGTGAAGAAGATGAACTAATTTTTGGTTGGGAAAAAGTTCCATTGAGCTTCAACCAACTATTATATGCCGCTTTAGACGCTCGCCTAGACTTTGAGATTGCTAAGAGATTCTAGAAGCTAAAGGGCTACAATAGCCATGTTGATCGTCTTAACCTTAATAATTAGGTGGATGATTATGTATGGAAAAATGTTGGATTGAGCTTGCTTGGAAATATACTCCCTTTGAGCCATGTTGGATGAGTATGTTTGGAAAAATGTACTCCCTTTGTTTCCGTTAACAAAGTCTATTAATTTTCGAATTTGTGATTTTTCAAGTATTTTGGCTTTTTTGAATATTTTAATTATTAAAAATAATAATTAAATTATACATAAAGATTATTTGAAATTCATTGGTGCTTATTATTCTTAATCATTGTTTCTTATTTTGTGAATTTATTTGGAATTTAAAAAAGTAATATTATATATTACCGAACTGTATAGGTTAATAGAATTGGTACCATACCATTATCAAGAAGTTGCGAGCGCAGTCTTGGAAGCTAGTAGGGAAGGAATGGAGAAGTTAAGCGTGCTAAGGGTGGAGCAGTGTGAGGATGGGTGACCGACCGGGAAGTGAGGACCACAAGTACTTGTAATTTGAGATATGGAGTAAGAGCCATAAGTATCTAATTTGATATGAGAATAGAGATGATTAGATAATAGAGAAATAAAGAAAAATGAAGAAATAAAGAAAATACAGAAATTCCGAAACAGAAAATACAATTTTATTCCGAATGGACATATAGTCCCGGTCCATGTTACGAACCCGGACCAAAGGTCCTCCAGCCGCAGCACATGCCCGGACCACGTGGAGGACTATTGATCCCGGTTTGTAAGCAACCGGGACTAAAGGCTGGAGCCTGTAGTCCCACTTTGTTAGTTCCGGGTTGCCACAACCGGGACTAATGGGCTTTACAAACCGGCATTTTCCACCAGTGTGACCAACCAAGTCGAAACTTAATTTTCTTCTTGCCACTATTCCATGTGGGGCACAAGCGGTTGGGTATGCTCGATCATGTGGGAACAAGGACGCGCGCTCAAAAGGGAAAGTAATGATGACGACCGTTTATAGGGTGTTAGATGAAAAGACTAATAAATATTGTAATGGAGGGTTGGATCTAATTGGTACTCCAAAGTTCTTTATGGAGTATCAGGGTTGGATCATGTTCGTTTTATTACACCTCTTGAGCCCAAAGCAGCCGTCCAAAGTAGTATTTTTACGTCCATGCATGTCACTCTCCAATGAGAGGAACTAGATAAATCACCCTGCGTTCTAGGCCAAAAGGCACTAACAAACTCTCAACTCAGCTATTTCTAGCATTTTGTATGTTTTTTGGTATTTAAATCAACATTAACGTAGCACCAGTAATGGTTCACGCAAAGCATGAACCCAGATTTCAGCAGAGGCCAAGTTTGCAATGGAAAGACAGAAAAATGGTCGACCTTTCTAATTTAAATAAGCCATCGGGGGGACCTTGTTAAGTTTTCATTCTCTTGTTTTCTTATGTGGCATTTCTTTTACGGATTATAAGATAATAAACCATAATATTATAAGGCGGTACGATAAGAAAATTAGCACTATTGTAATAACATCATCGACTCAAAGGCTAGTCATTGGAAACGAACACAACTTATTTGACTGATCTTTATTCATTCTTTTTTAGATAGTTTAACCAACATTTTCTTAGGTAGTCGTTACGAAAGCTCTAGACAGGGTGTAGAGACACTGAACGTGCTCGTAGGCGCACATTGATGCACTTCACACTCGCTTTCCGAACTCGTATCGTACCCACCTGGCACCTGCGCGGGATCAACACGAAGCATCCATCGGGATGGCGGAGATAGTAGACCTTGTCACCACAGGCGGTGCGACCTGGAGGCGAAATTGGGCCACGACCCCTGTCCTTCCAAATTGCAAATTCTACTTACTAAAATAATTACCCCACATGGCCCAGCCCATCGCCACATCCTATCTATATCTATACTACTACTATTAAACAAGCAAACATGAACTTCATGTCAAAAAAAAAAGCAAACATGAACTTTCTTAAGCCACCCGGAAAGCGTACCCAATCTCATTATCACCGACAGATTATCCCGCTGAGTTAGATCTAACGACACATATTAACCTTTTTTTTTCTGACAAGGACACATATTAACTAACTAGTTGAATGCCCGTGCGTTGCCACGGAATCTCAATATGTCGCACATATAAACACAATCCATGTGAAATATATGGTGTTAATAATACTACCTCCATCCTAAGTCTTAGGCTTATTTTTTTTGAAAGTCAAACTAAATAAAGTTTGATCAAACTTTTAGAAGAATCTATCAACAAATATGATATTTGTAGATACCACATGAAATATATTTTACTATCTATCTAATTATATTAATTTTATATTTTGTATGTTAATGATTTTTGATAAAAACTTAGTTAAATTTGACATAGTTTAACTTTATAACAAAAATATAAGCCTTGAGATGCAGGTAGTACAAATGAAGATACCTTTTTGGTCAACACTATTCAGCCGTGGAGGAAATCATAATCATTTGGGTTACTCAAACTACCGGGACATGCTTTTGATCTTTGTCATCAATGCAATCTTAAAATTACTCACTTCTAGTATTTCACATTGCGTTTTATGTAAGTATAAAAAAAGGTGAACCTTTGGATTCCTGCCACTTTCAGTTTTTTCATATTAGTCTTGTTAAAATTTCTATTGGATATGGAAAATATTAAAATAGTACGATATCCACCAAAGATCGATAATTAAATTCAATTAAGCATAAAATATAGTATATTTAGTTTCAAATATTCCAATTCAACCTGATTTTGAAGCAAAACTGGAAAAAAAGTTAGTAAGCAATAGCGTATAGCAAGATTTTTTGAAACAAGGCAAAAGTCTTTCCATTTTCATTAATATTGAAGAAAAGGGTTTGTTCGGTTTATCAGCGAAAACCCAGCAAAAAAAGGGTACAAACACCCTCGTCGACTGTCATAATGACCGTAGCAAGGGAACACCCATGCCACCCTGGCTACCACATAAGCCGCACAACACCTCGCGCAACTCCACCACCTCCAAGACCAAGTGAGGCGGGGAAAGGAATGAGTGTTGGATCAGGGATGCACGAGAATCTGTGATTGCAAAATGATGGCAATTACGATTACTGTGTTGGATCTTCAACCTCTTCAATTAAGATCTCTGATAGTTGCAAACATAACATTGACAGACTTGAGTTTGTATAACCATTTATGATACAACCAGGACGATCAGATTGGATCGTCAACCTCTTCAATTAAGATCTCTGATAAGTTGCAAACATAACATTGACAGACTTGAGTTTGTGTAACCATTTATGATACAACCAGGACGATCAGATAAATTACTGGAGATA